>JAGFMF010011958.1:7859591-7923370 GCA_019455555.1 Galemys pyrenaicus | reverse complement strand
GCCTGTTCTGCTCCCTGCTCTCTGTGGTGAATCCTCTCACCCCCCCCCACACCTCTGGCACTGTACCCCAGTGCTTGTATGCATAAATAAATAAATCTTTAAAAAAAAAAATAAACTCACCTGAGAAGCCACCCATGCCCCACAGCTGTTGTCAGCTCTCCTATGATTTAGTGATCGTTTAATAGCTAATCCAAGGGCAAATGCTCATTCCACAGACCTGGACTCTGAGGACAGCTGCAACTCTGTGGAAAGGCTGGGCCTTGGAAGTTTTTTATGGGCAACAAGGCAGCACCCCAGCTCCCTGGCCCACAGCAGCTGAACCAGCCTGGACCTCTGACTCAAGTCAGGCTAATCAGAATCTCTCTCGAAGGAGTCCACAGTGGGGGTCCTAGACAGTCCCGTATGAGGGTGGCGACATCACTGATGCGCAGGAGCAGAGCAGGTGATCCCAGGATGGGGAACAGGCACGCTGGCTCCTTGTGAGTTTCCTACAAAACCTGCTTGCAGTACCTGCCCTGGCTTCCCTAGACGGAACTGATTCATCCACTTGAGTTAATTAACAATACAATTAATATTAATCAAAATAATAATACCATCATAGTAACTGCTGCCATTTGTTAAACCTTGGCCATATTCCAGACTCAGGATTACATCCTTTATCTTATTTAGTTCTCCCCACAAGGTAATGTCAAGCTTTTAGGTGTCAGAAAAACAATCAAATAATCAAATGTTAACGATATTGTCAATATCTCACAGCTGAGGGTGGCATAGGATTTAAAGCCAGGTCAAAGCTCTGTTTTTAAGACTGTAATACACAGCTAACAAGAGAGTTCTGTCTATCTATAGAAGCTCCTTCTATGGGGCAGGCACTGTGCAAAGTGATGGCGCTTTGGTCATCGGTATCTGCACTGTGGTTGTCTGTTTAAACCTTGCCCTCCACAGCAGCATGCTTAAGAGTTGGGAGCATGACTTATTTCAAGATGGCAGACTGAGCACCCACCGCAATTCTCCTCCTCTGGTATCAGATCCATATCCAGTCCATATACACATACATAAATGCACATATACAAATAAATACACATATACACACCTATATATAACAGGAAACACATTAGCAATAAATGTATAATTGCCTAGGCTTGAAAACAAGAAGCAAAATTGGAAGAAATTGCTTAAAAATGGTACTCATGCAAGAAGCCACAGACCTTTTGAGAAGGTTAAGCCAAACACAGAAGACAGTGCAAGGTGGGTAGGAAGACCTACCCACTCACAACCATCTACCAACAACAGTAACAATAACGAACCACCCATGAGAGGAGAACCAGCTCTAGGATGAGAAATGGCCAACTCTCTCCAAGGAAACTCCATCCAAGGAAGCAGCTAAAGGAGCAATCAGGGAAAGAACTTTTGAATAACTCACCATCCAAAATAGAAGTTTATAACCACAACATAGAATTAGGATACTGCAAAGAGATTTTCATAATGATACAAAAATGAAAAAAAAAATGTCAGGCCCACTGTAGTGGGGGTTCACTATGAGATCTGCAATGGGATCCACCCCTAAGATGCTAGAAGCGCCACAGATACAAATGTGAAATTTACAAGAGCGACGGGAGACAAATTAGGTGACAAGCCTTGCAGACAGAATGGTCGACCATACTGGAAAAAGATTCCAATGTTCAGATATTTTTAAGGTGCAGCTGCACTTGATGCACCAGTGACCCCCAGTTCGATGGCATCAGCGGTGGGCAAAGCAATCCTTCGACTCCTGCAAGCTAGCACCTCTTCCCATTGCTTATGGTGCCACCTGAAGGCTGCGTGCCACAGTCACTGCTGCAGGGGCACCCGGCTGCTGCAGAGTCTTGCTAAGGAGCATTCTCCCAGACTGACTTGGAGCAGAGCCATCTTCCAGAACAAAGTACTCTTAGCACAAGACTCTACCAGTCTGAACCATCACCTATATCTGTAAAGTAATTTATAGCTTGCAAAACACTTTCCTATGCATTATCTCATCTGAAACTCCACATTAATTATGTTAAGTAGGTAGGGTTTATTATCCCAGTTTATAGAAAATGAAACAAGCCTCCCAGAGGTCGGGAAGATGAGTGATTGACAGAAGTGGAAATTGAACCTGGGTCCTCCTACTTGAATGTTAGTTTTCAATATTTAGCTCACTGTAATGAGGTTTACATTCTTTTGCCATTAGCTGTCAGGCAGAAATAGCCTAAGGATCACTACATCCTTAGACTCCTGTGCACAGTCCTCAAGGGGAATTACTGGAGGCCTCTCCTAACTCCTCTCACAGTCAGTGTATCGAATGTTCCTCAAAACTATAGTCAACTCTGGACTCAGCTCACAGTCCCTTATGTACATATTTTGATTGCCTAGAGTTCAGAAATAAATATTTCCATTCATTTTTCTCCCCATCCCTTAAACAACTACTGTCCCTTGATTCTTTGTTTTTCAAAAGCACCACTGCTAAGGTGGCTGCTGTGTGCATTGGGGAGGGAATGGCAGCACCACATTAAGGATGACTTCAGACTCATCTGCGCGCTAACAGAGTGAGCCGGGGCTTTGGTTCTCCTCTGCTCCAGCAGGACTAGCCTCGGAGATGCAAAACACCGTGTGTGTGCAGGATGTGGCCAATGCTACCTCACCAGCCACTCTGCAGATCATGGCCATGCCATCCGCTCCATGCCCTTCTTGAATCACCATCCCAGCCCCCACATCCACTCGGTATGGCTCATGCCCCTACATTGTAGTCCCTAAAGTACATTCAGGCCATTCAGCAGTCTGGAGAATTCCACCTCCCAAATGCACAAGTGCATGCTGAGCAATGGATTCGAGACGTCAGACCCATCTGCCTGACCGCATACACAGTAGTATCTTCTTACAGGTAAACCCGGGGATCTCTGGGATGCTACATGGTCCACTGACAAGTCACAAATACATGGTTGGAAATGTAAAATGTTAATTTTTTCAGACCTTGATTTTTAGCTTCTTCTTTCACCCTTTGTGCACCAACCTTAGTATCCTAGTAGGAAAATGGCGAGGAGGAGCGTGATACTTTCTGGTCATTAGTTGGTTCTGGAATGTTGGCTAAAGCACATTGAGCCCATAGAACCAAGAGGGAAGAGAGGTATCCTCGCCTCTGCTGAGCCATCAGCACCAGATATCAGCAGTCCTGATCCACAGCCAAGACTAGTAGAAGACCTCTGATTGGCAGGAAATTGCCAGAGAGAACCAGTGAATCTGATCGTTCAGAGACCACAAACCAAGTTGCGTTCTGAAAGCTCTATGCCCTCCAAACAGGTGTAGCACCTGTCACCAGGTTGTTGGGGAGACTACGCTAATATCCAAAAGTAGCTGAGAATGCTAAAGAGTAGCTGGGGGAATGTTGCGCTCTAGTCCTCTCTCTCCTGCTCACCACTCACTCTCAGAATGCCCTCCACAGAAGAGGGGTTTGGGCAACCACTTCCAAGTCTGCAGATTCTGAGACAAATGCCAAATAGGCAGGGAAAGTTCAAGTCCAAGTTAGGTGAGCATCGTTAACTAAATGAGGACTTCTCAAGACTATACTGGTTGAGAATGGGCCAAGGGCAGGGATGGGGCCGAGTGAGTCAGCGCTGTTAGCTAGTGGGTCCCAACTTGACTGTACCTTGGAGTCACTGATGAGCACTAAAAAAACTGACTCCTCTGCCTCAAACCTAGACACTCAACTTTGGTTGGCCAAAGTTAGAGGGTCTTTAAGTGCCAGGTGAAATCAGAACAGTAAGGAGATGGAGTGTCTTTGTTGAGTAAAAAACAGTGAGACACACTAGGCAGGGCATCTCTTTGGCTCCCTTTGGCTTTACCCAGGACAGTGCTTCATTCCCATACACCCAGCTGCTTGATGGCATGCCAGGTGTGTGTCTGGGCCACCTTATCTGTGCTAAACAATGTGACCTACACATAACTCCACACATAGGTCCACTATGGGCAAAAGAGATTCCATGGGATTTGGTAATTTTCAGGAGACACTGAAATGCACACATGTGGGGAGGAGGTTTGTGTATACATACAATAAACCATAGGAATCATTTATAAGTGGGTCTGATGTCTGGGACCCCTCAGAAGCCCCCAAAACCTCAGTATTTGTCCACCTCCACTTTGAGCCTATAAGAATTTCTGTGAAGTCAGCCACCCCCTATTGAGCAAGTTGCTGTGATGGGCTTAGATTTTGAGGAAAGCACAACTCCAGAAACCCTCCCCCATTTTTGATTCTGAATGAATTCAAATTAGGATGGAAATGCAGACAAGATGGGGAAAGGCTGGGAGGTCCTCTCACTGCCAGCCACCCTACACTCTCAGCATTAGGAGTTACGATTTTAGTCCCTGTCTCTCCTGCCACAACCACTCCACTTGATGTTTTGTCCCCCTTCCTCCCAGGCTGGGACAATCTCCCCCAAGCCAGCACTGGTCAGAGTAAGCAGAGATCGAAGCAGACTCGATGCCTCCCACCTCCATCTTTCATTCATTTGTTCACATGTTCATTCGTTCATCCATCAGTCCAAGCAATGGCCAACCTTTCAATGAATTACTATTTATTGTTCAATTAACTATTGTTTATTTATTTACTGCAGCTAGAGCAATGCTTTTAGAAGGAAAGGCCCTAATGTGCCCACTCCATGCTGATTCCCAGTCTTCAGTGACTCCTGAAGGTCATGGCTGGCCTCTGTCTACCCCCCTTCACCATACACATCACCCCAATATGCTGCTCTTGGCACACCTCTACCTGGTGTTCTTTCAGTTCCTTTAGCCCTTTTTTTCTCATCAGGGAGCTCTTTCCACTAAGCTTGCTCACCCAGAAGTCTCTTTTCCTCACCTCCTCCTACTTTCACCCATGATTACAAATCACATAAAAGGTGACTGGAAAAGTACCCAAGTATTTCCTGGGTTTGTTTGGTTCAACAATGAATATGGTGGGGAAAAAGAATGTGCTCCTTCCACATCAGTTATTCTGGAAGGTTCTCCCTGTGAGTCTCCATCTCAGGCCTCTTTGAACAAGTCACAGACCTCTTCATATCAGAGGAAAACTCAGCTAGACACCAGGGATCTTCCTGCAACTCTCTAACATTTGCATTCCCTCTTAGTCCAACATCGGCCCTTCCCCAGGGGATCCACCTTGACTGTACCTCAAGTGATCCCCAAGAACTCAGGCGATGTGCTGCAGACAGACGGTAACCTTATACAGCAGTCCCAAAAGGAGATGTAAATACAAAAGGGGGGCTGAGAGGAGAGATTCCTGATTCATAGAAGAGCCAAATGTAAAAGGGAAATGTCAGAAGATTACGGTGACAAGCTGAGGTCTCTGCTCGTAACCCAACCCAAGTTCAACCTGGTTTCCTAGACTTGCTAATAGAACACGACCTGAACTCTTCTTCTCTTGTGTTCTGCCCCTGCCCCCGCCCTCACACACACACCAGAAGACAAGAGCAAGATCATGAAATAAGCACACAGGAGATTTCCTTGGCAATTATTTAAATTCTGAGAGAGAAAGAGAGATTTTATTTTTACCCCATTTTAATCCACTGCCATCAAAAAACAAAACAAAAACTCCACAAAAGCCACATGAATGAATCTGAGGTTGAGTGAGCCCCAAAGCTAGGGTACAAATGCATTTTCTTTGGGGGAGGTCGCCGTGACATGGACATGTTCTCAGACAGACGTCAGAGGCACAGGCCAGGAGGGACATGGAGAGAGAAGGAGTGGACAAACACCTCTGGAAGCCCTTTTCCCCTCGTTTCTGTACAGCCCCCGAGATGAGATTCCTCTGGGGAGATTCTCTCTCTCTTACTATGTGTGTGGGGTTGTCACTCTAAGGTGCCCCTAACTGCCTGGGGCCCAACGGGCTCCCTTCCTCCACAGGCTAGAGACAAGTGCAGGCAAGTGTGGTTCATAGCTGAGACTCGAGAATGGGAGCGTCCTGGGACCACCATCCTGGATCACAGGGGTGGGGGGGAGCACACCTCAGGCTTCTAGGTCCCCAAGTCCCTGTTCACAGCCTGTCACATGATAGCACACGGCTCTCTCCAGAGGTGCACACCAAACGCTGGTCGTGAGCAGAAGGCCTGGGTCAAGAGGCCTACACTCCCCTGCACCAATCCTCCCAGCTCTGAGGACACTGCCTTCCTCAGAACTCCTAAAGCCCCCAGCATCCTTGCCACTCATCCAACACTTACTAAACACATCTCGGCCCACCCACTGGTCAATCTTTCTGCGAATCTGTCCTGTCCACCTGGCTCACAAGGCTCTTGAAGCTAGAGCCTCGCCTTTCACCTCTCACTGTTTCACATGGTAACTAGCAAGGTGGTTTAGAAGAATCAGTAGAGGCAGGAGGTCCCCTTAGAATAACACTTTAGTTAAGCGCATAAGAAAAACATCTAACAGATGTGTTATGTTTTTTAAAGGCCCCCTTCTAAATTCCAAAGAAATTACTAAATAAGGACCTGATGTCTTTTGTATTTCTCCTGGTATCTGGACCAATTAAAAACAGGATGTGGGGAAAAAAGTGCTGCCAAGGAGCTCACAGAGCTGGAGGGACTCAGAGGACAGAAGTGGACAGTAGATGGCAGTCTGTCCCTGTGTCAGAAGTGGTCACAGAGACAATACTCTGAGCAGTGAGGAAGCAGAAGTGCCTCCCTGTCTGTGACTGTGGCCAAGAACAGGGGTACTTCTGAAAAGCACATGTGAACATACACAACTACACCGCCAAGCTCCAACTGTCCACTCAAAAGACCAAGGGTGCTGAGTATCCATCAGCTCGGCACTGGGAACTCAGGAGAGAAAACCGTGGTCCTGTAGCAGTGGACACAGTTCATGGGACCTGCAGCAGGCTCCTGGCCAAGATTCTCCATCAGCAGCCACACGACAAAATACTCCAATGAAGAATCTTGCATTTGACCTTCCAAGCTCTCAGCGCCCTCCCTGAAATCCAATGGAATCACCTGTGTCCCTCACCAGATCTTAGACCCTCAAGATCAAACCCAGTGTTCATCCCTGTATCCAGCATTGGGCCTGACACAACATCCACTGAAGAAGATGCTAACAAAACAATCTCTAGCATGTGCTTTCCCAGTGTCCAGAAATGGACTGCCTTCATTCACGTGCAAGGACCCCAGTTCCCCTGGGACCAGATCTATAGAACAAGGCATACTAAGGCATAGAGGGGAGGGTGTTGTTAAAGAGAGCAAGGGTCCTTCCCGGTTGGCAGGCAGTGAGCTCAAGACCTGAGCCTTGGAACAGGCCAAAGTGGGACCCCCACCCCAGACCCCCAGCAAGACACATCACTTCTCCGAGCCAGCCCCTTATTGCTATTCAGTCTGTACTCACTGCTGCCCTGTCATCTACTCGTTTACCCAACACATTTCCATGGCTGTGCCATTCAGCATGTTGGGACACACAAAGATGAAAGACCAGATCCCTTGCTTCGCAGAGCTCATGTTTAGTGAGAAGATAGGAATGCAAATAAAACCCTGGCAAAGTGGTCTAACACAGGGAGGCTGGCAAGGCAGCCCCAGGTTCTCTGTGGAATGCGGGGAGGCTTTCAGAGAAAGTAGTGGTAAGCAAAGACAGGGATGATGGTTGGAATATCCTTGAGGAAGATGGAGGGAAGGTTCTAAAAAACAGATACAAAGACCATATCCTCCAAAGTCATCTCAAGTTCAGGAATAGATATGCATTTCTGCCACTCATATCACACACAATTAGAGGACATTGCCCTCTACTTTTATGCCACATCCTCTTATCAATCTATCCATCCAAGTTTTCTATTAAACCCCTATTCTCAAAATTAATGATGAGCAGGGAAGATTTTAGGGATCACTTAAGCCGTTAATGCTGTCATTTTACAGAAAAAGAAAGTAGTGTTTCAGGGATCCCCCAAATTCCACAGAACAATCTCTGGGAGAGCCACAGTGGAGTCTGATCTTGCTACTTATAGTTAGGGATCTTTGTGATTTGACTTAGTGAATTCAGTTACCCGCAGACAATTTTATTCCACAAAAACCTCTCCCTAGGCTCCCAACTTCCAAGATCTGCCACAAATCTGGCAAGCCTGCTTCTTCAGCACTTTATAAACATGCACTCATCCATATGTTCAATAACTTATCGGGCATCACATGACTTAATTTCCTCCTCCACTCCCTCCACATTTCTGCACGCAAGTCTTCTAGGCCAGCAGGCATACCTGGAAATCCCAGGGCCATAGGGAGGCCCCGGGAAGAACAGAATCACAGAATACATGAACTTTCCTGAATGGCAAGGTCATTTTGTCCATTTGACCTTCTAGTGAGTTCAGATCCCTCATTTTGCATAAAAGGAAACAGAAAGAGATGGCTCCAAGTCACACAGTGAGTTTTGAGTCCTTTGCAAGGAGAAAAGTGATAAACTGCTTAAGATGGCAAAAAGCTGAAGGTCCAGAGAGCTGGGCTCCTTTCCAGTCCTGGGGTACACTTGTTGGGAGTCGGGAGATTTCCAGAGCTGCCTGTTCCTCTTAAACTCAGCGGAAGCAAGAGACACGCCCTATGAACCATCAGGACTACGTTTACTGGACACAGGATGAAAATAATCCCAGACTGAGAACTTGAAACATACTCCCTAAGGAATAATTTGGAGTCAGAGGGGGAGGATATTTTTAAATGCTGGGGGCTTAGCCCTAGAAAGGGGGGGGGCAGTTATAGAGTGCGAGAAATGGACTATCATCAAAAAAGAAACCTCAGTAATAAGACCGTATCATCTAATGTAGAAAAAAAATCACCGTACATGCGAGAAGTTGTCTTAAACAAAGTAAACATGTACATTTTGCGTACCTACAGTCTCACAAATTTCCAGTTAGGATTCTACATTTATGATGTTCTATGCTGCAAATACTTTTCAGCAGCAGAACAAAGTCATTCTTATGAACTGCCTTGAAGATGTCTACGTGGCAGCGGTGGTGGGGAAATCAGTGAAGGGAGAGAACGAGAGCCTCCACTGACATCGTCAAGAACCCTTCTGGCCTCCCGATGGGCACTGACCAGAGAGCACCATGCAGCAGGCAGGTGCCAGGACCCGAGGACTCTTCTACTACTCTACCCTGCATCACACAGAGCCTGGGGATCCTGGCCCATAACAGCAAGGCCCCCCTCCTTCATGCTCATCATGAAGCTCTAAGATCCCAGCACTTAAAAATACGCCTCCAACCTTTTAGCAAGAAATCTGCCTTCCCTTTTGCCCCAGTCTAAATGGAGGGAGCTCCCTAACTTATCAAGAAAAGCCATTTCCCAAATCCTGCCGTCATGTTCTCCATGCAGTCTCTCTTTTACTCTGATTCTGGGCAACCCTCGTGGCAGGACTCATGAATGGTGGAACCTGCCACCTCTCATGGGCGTGTGAATCAAAACCAGATGTCCTGCTCCAATCTTATATAGAGTTTACAAGGAGGCAATTGTGGCTTCAATCAATACCCCCATTCTGGAAGGTCAGATTCCCTTGTCAACAGAATGGGAAGTAAAGAGAGAGGGCCTATGGGAGCTAAGACAGATCTGACACATGCTTGCCAGCAGGTGGCTAAAAAGACTCAACATTTGTCTTGCACATGAAAAGGAATCTTCCAGTGGAGGGAGCAGGTTACTCTGTGGGGTGACAGACTTTACAGAGGGGCTGTCCAACAAGCTCGCATCTGGATGACATCACAGAAGGCATAAAATGGAAACTGACTGGCAGATGATGGCCTTGGGATGGAAAGCTAACACATCATCATCTAGTTGTGTAACCATGAACATGACCCTTCACCTCAGGTAACCTCAGCCTTCCCACATACAAAGAGATGATTGGGCACACTGAGATAATGCCATACAAAATTTGTAGTAATGCCTGGCACAGTAAGTGATCACGTGTTTGTTATCATCATCATCCTATCATCATCCTCTTTCTTAATGGTGGGTCCTCACCGACACTGAAAGGCATTCATGTACAAGCTGGATGATGAGCATGAGGTCTACCAGAAAGCCAAAACCAGCTCCTTCAGCTCTGCAATACAGGCAAAGCCAGTTTCTAGAACATTCTTGGCCAAAACAAAACATTATGGAAAATTCTTTTCATGCTTTCTCCTTTGACTCAGCCATTTCTCAAAGATAATAATGGGGGCTCATTTAGGGCATTCTAAGTAAAGCACAATAATACTGATTGAATAGAAGGAAGGGTTACTGCAGAATCCTAGGATTGAGTCCTAGGAATGGAATGAGTTGTAATGGAACTTTGAGATCTTCTCATTTATGGATGGCTACATAAATGCCTGAGGGAACGTCTAGGGTCAGGCAACAACAGTTCATTAGTGAGAGTTTAGTCTTTAGCGTGGTCTCCTTCTTCCTAGTGAGGTTTCCTGTTGCCCTCTGTTGCTTGAATCGCCTCGGTTTGGGATCTGTTGAGCTCAAGAAATTGCCATTCACTCCTACAACCCTGCCTTACATGAACAAGAACCTTAGTCCTTTCAAAAATCCCTGATTGAACAAAACCATAAATGATATGGGGCTCAGCATAGGTCTTCTCTGGAGATGTTGCTTAAAAGTGAGCAAGCACAACAGACCACACCAAATTCACTTCAAAATCTGTTTTTCTTTAGTTAAACCACATTTATTTGCCAGGGGTTGGTCTTGTAAGGATGACGAGAGTCACAGCTGATCCTTGGTGGTTCCTCTTATGACTGTTTGAGAAGGGTCACTCTACACACGGGGACATAAGCAGCCAATGCACCTGACCCATCTGGACGTGCAGTTCCTTGCAGTTCTTACATAAAATGAAAATGAGCTATGGAAAATTATCAAAGACCAAAAAATACTCTAACGATCTTAGGCCAGCTACATGTACTTTCACAGGTTCTAAATTGAATCCTCTGAAAGACATCTGTTGTCCAGCTTTGGTCTTGATGGAAATCTGTCCAGGCAAGGGTGGGCTGTGATAACAACAGCTTTGTACTTTTTCAAAGCTCACACAACCTCCATCCCCATTTACACATGATCAGGAAGAAACTGCCCTCACCATTTTCCACGAGCTGTCCTCCTGCAAGAAGCAAGATGATGCCAGTCTGTTCCCAGCAAGGCACCATATACACTCCACCCATAACATAAGTCTTTCTTCCCCAGGGCCACTTCTGTGCTAATGTGCCCCTAACACACACACATCCGTGCTCTCCTGTGCCTGCACACTCCACTCCTGTTGGTGCACGAAGTGCATCCACAGACCTTATCAGCAGCGCCACACAGGGCTTAGGCTTGTCTCCAGTAAAAAATTTGGTTCTTTTCCAACAGACTCAATTTTAAATAAAACCAAATCTATAACCCTAGCAACGGTCATTAGTTCAACATCCCCACCGCCAGAAACTGCCTGCCTCATTAAAGAGCTGGCGAGGTCCTGTAACAGGGTGGTGGGTTTTAAAGATCTTCTGTGTCAGCCTGCCTCCCTGCTCTCACTTCAGCCAACACGTGGATTTACGCTCCCCCCACTTGGGGTGGGAGTGCTGGAAAGGCTCAGGAAAAGGATCTGGGGACGGCTGGCCTGGTGCAGAAGCCGCCTGCTCAATTAGGCGTCCTGAATGGAGGGGAAGAGGAGCGGGCTGAACATCTCGTGCATCTGGGAGTGGGACTGCAGAGATGGGAAATGTTATGTAATTAAACTCCGCTGGCCTGTCCCGCCTGGGGAATGTGGGACCCATCAGCAGTGACCTCTCCCAATCAACTTAATTGGCCCAATCTCGCCAAGAAAAGCAACAGAATTGGTTTAGTGCCTCATGGAAATAGCTCAGCTCCTGACTATTTATGGCCACTGAACTCAAGGATGGGAGCCTGACTCTGAGCCAGGAGTTGACAGCCTGTGCTGGCTTCTGGAAGGACTCGGAGGCTCAGTGGGTTTCTGAGCCCCACTGGGTCTCCCTCTTTGTCTTTGGGGAAAGTGGCTGCACCAGCCTGCTGCCCTGGGTGCAGGGCCTTTCACACATCCAAAGTCCCCATCCTCCTTGTACCGGGCAGGCTCTTGTCTGCCAAGGACCCCAGTGTAGAAAGAACAGACTTGATAGGAACCACCCACGAGGGCTGGGTCTCGCTCATCTTTAATTCAAATGGTGGCTGTGCAGGCACAATGATTATTTTCTCTATTCTTTAAGTCACATTTGTTTGGGCCTGTGGTCTGCACAGAAAGTCAAAGAACAGGAAATGTGTCCCTGATAATAACATTACTTTTTGGGACCACTTTTCTTCTGAACACTTCAAACACCTTTCATGAACACAGATGCCATCAACTTTCATGTATATTTGGTCACCTCCACTTTATGGAAGAGTAAACTAAGGCAATTCCAGAGAGTTCATATTTAAACATCTTGGGGGAGCAGTAGAAAAGCAGTGGGCACCAAGACCATTTTACTAACCTGCCACCAGAAAGGCCAAGAAGAGGCACAGATTGCACCTTTGCTGTGGTTAGATACACAGCACTGCCTGCCTGCGGCCAGCAGACTTCAGCTCCAAGCAGAGCTTCAGACTCCTAAGCACAGCATGCTTGATGAGAGGAAAAGCAAAGCGAACTTTCCTCCTTGTTGCGTTATTACAGACAGTGCTATTGTCTAGAAAGAGATGGGGAGGCTCAGCAGGGCTAGAGCATGTCCCTAGTCATGCTGCTCCGAAGCTGGTCTAGAATTGAGACATCCTTAGCTGGAAGCTTCCTTTTCTACTTCCACCCTACCACCCCTGGATATAGAGATGAATGTCTTCTGAACAAGAAGGTGGACCCTCGAAATGGCATCACTATAAGTTCATGAATTCAAACATTGCATCAGTCTAGTCAATCACCCCCAAATACATGCTCTCCCCATGATTCAAACTTCAGAAATGAGGCTCTGATCACCAGGTCCTGGCAGGAAGGTATGGCACCTGGAATGATACCCCAGTCCTCTTAGGCCCAGCAACTCACTGGCTCACCAGCCAACCTCATTTTCCCACCCTTCTCTAAATGCTTTAAAAAAAATTGTTTATTTAAGTATATAAGAATTGGGGTACAGGTTGGAAGTGTGGGTGGTGAGAGGATTCACTAGAGACAGAGTGGGGAGCAGAACAGGCAGAACCACTAAATACACTGCTCAGGGGAGCAGTGGGTGAGACAGGAGAGGTCTGCTGTGCCATGTGGGTCAGCTCCCTGGCCTCCAATGGAACTTGAGTTGCTGTAGCTGGGACAGCTTCAAAATGCTGAGACTTAACCACTTGCACCACCAGGAAGGCCCCTAAATGCTAAGATCTTTTTACCTGCTCCTTTTCTTAAAAAATATATGCCTGAGCAGCCAAGACAATTTCTATCAGTCTCTCAGGATTCCTGCAAAAACACATACCCATTCTTCACACAAGCCAGAACATTCCCCCACCCCCACCCCCAGCACCTTCCTTCCAGGTGTGCTTAACTCCAGTTTCATGAGGTGTGCCTGTTTTATACTCCAGCCTAGGAAATGTCAAAGAACAAATGCTTCCAACCCCAACCATCCATGACCATAGCTTCAACCTCCAACTCCATGGATCAGTTCTCCTTCTTGCTAGAAAGCAGGTACTGCAGACGCTCCAAACTCAGTCTTCCAATATAATCCAATGCATGCTGGAGACAGGGACCCCCCCACCTAATTCCCAGCCCGAACAACAAACAGTAGCACCTTCAACTCCCTCCCAACACCCCAGATTATACATAGCCCCTACCTTTCTGCCCCTTTTATCTAAGACCATAGATACATTTCAATAAGTCAGCTTTCCTTTGGCCCCTAAGGATACATAAGCCTCTGCAGGAACAGAATCACAGTTCTGAAAGAAACTTCAACTAGCATCACGCTGTCCTCATTCCTTTTGGAAAAACTGCAGCAGTCAACTGAGCCCTGAGAAGGAACTTTTCCAGGGCACTGTGCCATGCCCCAAACCCAGCCCTGGGCTGAGCATTCTGCAGGAATCCCATAAATTTTAGTTGACAGTCAATATTAATTGGTGACAGTGAATTCCTCTATTAATTGCAAGTCCTCATACAGCACAATACAACATGCACCTCGCCCACTAAGCGTGCAACATATTCCTCTACTCGGGCCACTCTTAAGCACACATTCTTCCTGATCCCCAGCCAGTGCCAACACTCAAGGACTTTTCCCCTTAAATGTACATCCTTCATTCTAAGCCTTCTCCAATCCCCTCTTCTCTGCGAAGGCAGGGAGGAGGAGAAGGCACAGACTAGCCCCTCTTCCTTCCCTGCCAATGCCTGGACTCTCCATCAGGAGTGTCTGAGTCCATCCGTTTTTTACCCCCTGCCCCCTACATTCCAATGCCAAAGAGCCAAACTTCCCAGCACAAACTCACCAAGTCCAAGCTCTGTTCTCAAATAATCATCCCCCTACCGCACGTCTCCCTTTGGTAATCCTCAGGCGCCCAGCCTTGCACACACCACCCACGTCCACCTTGCACCCCCCCCCACATCCTCCCACGCCACACCCACCCCATGTGTCTGTGCAGGCACGCACACGCCATCTGTCTAGCACACTCTACCTCTCCTCCCGCTCTGACACCCTGCACAGGCACAGATTTCTCATTAGCTACACCTATGCTCCCACGTACTCCCATCTCCTGCGAGTCACACATATGCCCACCCTCCCGCACACCCGCTTCCTGCACAAACTTTCCCCAAACCTGTGGCTCCTTCTCGAATCAAACCGAACATCCCAAGTTCATGGTCTGCCTCCTTAGGAAAGGAGACCGCGCTCATATCCAATCAACGCAGCCCTGACCACTTACACACTCTTCCAATGCACCAGCTCCTTGGAGGTTTTCTACTCTCCTCCAGCACAGTTCACAGAGTCTGCTTTCTTTTCAACCCCCAGCCCCCATGGCATACCTAGGTCTAAGTGTTTGAGCCCAACGCAGAGGTTTTGGGATTTTATCCCCTGAGTTCTACCTCTCAACTTTCTTTGTGCAACATGTCAGGAAGCAATTGGGGGGTGGGAAGGAAAAGGGTAGACTGCATATGCTACACAATGTCTGCGTGTGTGGAAATCGAACGGATCGAAAAGTTCCCCCTATGTTACAACTTTCTCCCAAGCTGACGTTTAGGGCAGAAGAGGGCTTACTCTTTCTCTTGTTTGCCATTCTGCACGGTTGTGCAAGATGGGAAAGGGCACCCCTCTATTACAAAGCAGATCGCCCGCTCCGCAGTCGAGCGCTTTACAAACATCAGACTCCGGAGTGACAGTCACTCTCTTTTAGCCCCCCTCCCGCGCCCGCCCCCAACTCTTCACGCACACAAACAAGTCCTCCCGCGCGCAGTCTCCGAGCTCTCGCGTCGGAGCTGAGCGCTCCGAGCTGCGTTCAGGCAGTGCCTTCTCCGCGACTCCGAACCTGCAGCCCACCGCCGCAGGGAAGACGCCGCCGTTCGGTTCGGCGTTCCCCTCACCTGGAATCCCCCCAACCGCGGATCCAATGAGAGGGATCCTTGCTAGTAGGCAGTACCCAACCGCTTCCGCGCTGGGGTCTCAGCTCTGGAGCATTTGAAGTGCAGATCCAGAACGCAGCCGCCCAACTCTCCAAAGAAGCTGCGCGGCCTCCGCGCACCCACCCGTGCCCGAGGCAACAAGCAGAGTCCCCTCCCCCAACGGGGCCCCTCCTTTGCCGAACCTTCAACGCTCCAGTGTCCCAAATTTCGTTAGGAGTTTGAGTAGCGCTCTGGGGGCAATGGAGCAATCTGGTCTTAGTGGGTTATTTTAACTCCGACCCAGCTCCGCGGTCCCCCGATCCCCAGGCCTCCCCTCATCTCCGCCTCAAATTCCGAGAGCTGGCTTGAAGAAACCGCGAGGAATTCCCCGGGGATGGCCCGGCCCGGGTGCCCGTGCGGGGTCCCAGATGCACGGACGGCGCTCGCGGGGCTCCAACATCTGCGCAGCGACCGGGGTTGGGGGCAGCTGAGCAGTGGGTGCTGGCGGGGACGGCCTGGTGGCGGGCTGGCTTAGGAGAAAAGCTTCTGGCGGAGGCAGGAGGACCCCAGAGCAGGTACGCCGAGCGGAGCGGAGCGAGGGCTCGCAATTCCCGAACTGGGAAGGGACCGTCCAGGTCGGAGCGCTGAGCCGCCTCCCAGCACACGCCCGAGCCCGAGCCCACGGAGGGGAGAAGCGTGTCGAGAACCCTGCGCAGCGGGGCACTAGGCGCGGGGCGCTTGCTGGGAACGACGGCCGCACCTTGGCCTCATCCGCGCCCGCGAATTGTCCGCCACCCCCTTTTGTTACAAGATGCACCGGGAACTTTCTCTGGAGGAGCTGATGAGTGTGTAGGCGGAAGGGAGGGGGGAGCAATTCTATTGAATCCCTTTTCCTACCCTTCCGTGGTCCCCATTTCCCTTCGCCTCCGCGCCCAACCCCCATTTCCAATCCAGGTTCCTTAAACCTGATCACTTTCCCAGATATTGGAGGATGTCTCGGGTAGCCCAGGGACCAGAGCGAGGAGGTGGGGAGGGGTGTGTGTGCGTGCGTGTGTGTGTGTGTGTGTAGGGGGTGGTTGTGGTTGTGCCCCGGGTAGGGGAGATCCCTGCGCAAACTTAGGGGAAGGTACAAGCCCGGGAGAGTGAGTGCGGGGGCAATGGGGTGGGGGCAGGGTGCTCAGTAGCCCCCCTCCCCGCCTGGGCTAGTCCCCTGGAAAGTCACCCCACTTAGCCCCCCACCCAGAACCTGCCCACCTATCGTGCCGCCTCCCCTTACCGTGGCAGAAGTAACCATGGCATCCGTGTGACTGTTTCCAGGGACGTCGACATGAAGAGAAAGGTGGACACGAGCTCAGTCATTCAAAGTTTCCCCCACCCCGCCCGCCACTACCCAGCAGGGGAAAAAAGAAGAAAGAAAAGGGAAGAAAGTAGTTGCGCCTGGCGCTCTCGCGGGGCCGTGCGCTGAGCTGCTCGGTAGAGAGAGGAGCCTTCAACTCTGAGTCCCGTGAACATAATCTGCGCGGTTATAACCAGCCAACCCGGCCAGATGGCTCCGCGCTCAGCGCCTTAACCCTTTGCGCGCCGAGCCGCCCGCCTCCGCGCCAGGCCTGCCGCGCCCGCGCGTGCCTGCGCCCAGGCGCTTCTAGTCGAGTCCGAAGGCCAGTGGAGGAGTCGGGGACTTTCTCCCAGACGCTCTTAAACACGGTTAAAACTCTCAGATTAGTGGTAGTCTTAACTATCCACCTTGACTTCCCCTGCAGAGACCCAGGAAAGACCGAAATGGTCAATTTTTATTATGTTACTCGTTAATGTCGTTTGCCTTATTTACTCTTTTTCTTGCAAATTTATTTTTGATCTGTTTTCTTTATATTTGAAATTTCCTTTACAAGGTAGAAGGGCCTTTCCTGCTTGTCCTTTAGCTACCTGGGTCTAATGTGTAAACTCCTCCTCCAAACCTTAGACCCTTCCAGCTCCAGATCTCTCCCCGCCCCCCACTGAGCCCACCAGTCGCTCCTTCCCCCACCTCACAGCACGAACACGCCCAAGGAGAATCGTTCCCCAGTGACCAGGGACCAGCACCCGGGGCCGGAGTCCAGAGCTGGCGATTGAGGGAGACCTAGTCAGAAAGGTGTGGGCAGGAGGGTGTCAGGGGAACCAGGGAGAGGAGGCTGTGGTGTGTGTGTGTGTGTGTGAGTGTGTGTGTGTGGAGGGGGGTGGCTCACACACAGCAGCACCGTGCACAAAGAGAAGAGGGAATGATTCCGGACCATTTCACACAGTCTCCAACTTCTCCTAAGTCTCTTCCTTTTAAGCTAGGATCTGGGCCTTGCAGCCCAGCACTTCCAGCCACTAGTCAGCACTCAGGGACAGCGCAGGAAGCAGAAAAGACCAACAAACCTAGCAGCAGCCCTGGAAGATGGCGAAGCTCATTTCCTCACCGGTAGATTATTTGAGTCACGGTTGGGGTGGGGGGAGCACAAAATCTCTCATTTCACAGTAATTATAGCAGTCCATTAGACCCCACTTGTTCTGAGCTCCTTCTCTCTAAGTGTACCGAATCAAGCCATCTTGTTTTCCTCCTCCATTTGCCATTGAGAAAAGTGTGTGTGTGTGTATGTGTGTGTGTTGGGTGGGGGAAGGTGGTATTGCTTAGGCTTCAAAGAGAACTCCAGAGCCCTGGATCAGAGTGTTGCACTCCCACTCTGCTCCCTTGGAGGTGGCCTGGCAGACCTCATCCCAAACCCCATGGCTTCCTCCCTGCAGTCTCGGCTACAACAGGTCTCTGGTGAGGACCTTTCCACTCACCCGCGATTGGGGGAGGGGAACGGGTAAGTATACTGTCTTCTTTCTATCTTGCCATTCAAGGCATCTAATAAGCACCCCATTCTATGTTGTTGCTAGGAGCAGGTTAAAAAGATTAGAATGGTTTTGAGTTGTTGGAGAATGTGGTAAAGGCAGCACCGCACCTACCAGATTGGACCGAACCCATGTGAACAGAGGCCGAGGGCAGGAAGGGAAAAAGGGAGGTCTGGGGGCTGCATACCAAATAGATTGTACCTGCCTCATCATTATCCTGGGTGGAGGCTGCCACATCGAAAACGGCCAGTAGTGCCCAAGGGAGCCCAGGGACGGCGCCTCTGGTGGTCCCTGGGGAGGTGGGGTCCTCCTGCAGTGCCTCCCCTTGCGCCAAAATGTCCAGGTCTTGCTTCAGCCCAGATGAGGTAGCCGAACTGTTCCCTCTGCTGGCCACACAGCACCATGAAGGTTTGGGCTGGGTGTGCTCAGCAGAGTTCTGGTTTTCTCTCCCTCCACTGACCCGCCTCCTGCCCTCCTCCTCCTGGTCCTGCACTTCCCCCTCCTCCCTTCTTTCTACTGTCAAAGGAGATATTCTGGTCCCAGTTTCCATTCTACCGTTGAGTTCTGGATGCTCTTTACTGAACTCCAGGTCCTCCAGGAACCTGAGGTTTGCAGGGAATGAGGTGGTTGACTCTTCTTGCAGGGAGGAATGGGTTAAAACCATGTGCAGGCAGATCTGCCTCTAGCTACTCAGTTACTGGCAGTCTGGTGGGAGGAGGGGAAGGAAGGGGGCAAACTTAAATTTGAAAAGTCAGAAGAAAGTAACAAAACAGGCAACAATGAGTTAACACTGGGATGTGTTCTGCAGATGCCCAGTACTGCCCTGCCTCCTGCCTCTGCCAGGCTGGAGGTGCTCCCTGGAAGAGTTTGTATTGTTTCCCAACTCCAGAGAGGTTTGTCTTGAGCTGGTGGGTCTGTCTTTGCATGCAATCAGCAAGCCTTGTAATATGAGAGGTAACACCTTAATCTTGCCAAATATGTGCAGTGCCTGGGGGAGGGGGGGGAGGGGGCTGAGGAGGGAGGGGCTGAAAAAAGGAGAGAGGAAGAGTGAGGAACCAGACAAGCAGAGGGTGAAGATTCACTTTTCTCACTTTCTCCCAAATGGAGAGCCGCTGACCCTTTCTTTCTGGACAAGTCCCCCTGCCCCTGTGGAGCAAGCCACCTGGGTTTCCCTCTGCCGCTTTCCTGCCACTTCAGAGCTAAAAGTGATCTCTTCTTCCTTCTAAAGGGAGTCCCCAGAGACTGGGGACTTCCTGGGCTTCCTTCTGACTTCCAAAAGATTAGCAAGGTGATAAAAGAAAACAGTGGCTGGAAAAAAGGTGTGGAAAGACGTATTTTTCAAAGATAGAATAAAAGATGATTGTATATGCCGCAGTCATCTGGGAGCCACAGACGGTTGTGATTTCTAAGCAAATCCACTTTCTTTTTTAATTGAGGGCGATCTCATGGTGGAGACAGCTAAAGCAAAGAGCAGAGGTAGAAAGGAGACTGGAGAGTTCAGGGGCAGGACTGGGCAGGGAAGTCCTTCTAGAACTAGCTCTTTTTTTGATTAGCTAGGTAATCGCCTCTCTCCAAGCTGACTCCCGGCTCACCGCCTTGGTTGTCCATCTGTTGACTGTATTTTTAGGTTGCTTTCTTTTTCTCCCTGCTGCATCTGAGTAGAAGGCCCTGACTCCTGAAAGTGGTTTGTGAGAACAGGAACCAGATCTAGTGTTGGAAAGGCCCCCTTTACAACTCTTCCTTAAACAAATTTTGTGAGCCTGCCTTCTGCCCACCCTTATCTTTTGCAATAGCACCACTCTGTGGTTGAAATACTGAATGGAGAGAAATGAAAATGTGGAAATGTTGGAGTGAATTAAGCTTTTATCTTGTGAAATTTAGCTACTCTAGGCTTCAGTTCAGTGGACTATGAGTTGGGGGAAGGGGGTGCTCAGCATGTGGTGTGACCTGGGCTAAGGGCAGTGGCCACAGGTGATTAGTGCATTGGAAAGTGTTGACCCAGGAAATGAGAGAATTGGACCAAATGGTCTCCCAAGACCCTTTCCTCTGTGACCACACGTGGCCAAGACAAGCATGTTTGTTTTTCCCATAGCTAGCCTTGAATGTCTGCCCTTGCTCCTTAATTTTCTTTTTCCTGCTTCTGAGATCACTGTCCTCTCCACCACACCTGAGCTGATCCTAAAATATCTGCAAGTTGCTTCTTCAGCTGCTGGGGGGCACTGTGGAGGAGTTTGACTGAAGAGCTGCAGCTAATTTCTTCTGCCTTACCCCATCCATCCCCACCCTCTTCTCCCAGACAGAGAGTCTATGTTTTAGAAACAATTAAAGTGATGCAAAAGGGGCTGGGAACTTCAGGGTCAGGAAAGGCTCCTTGACTGCTGCACGCAGAATCTTCTGGCTGCTCAGCCATGACTACGCTTTGCTACCTATGGCATTACTAACTAAGTGCCACAGGCAGGCATGCCAGTTCCAACTCCTCCCAAATGCCCCAAAGAGTCCTGTGTGGGACAGATTTCTCCAGTAAGTTGGTGCAGTTGAGCACACAAGCTGTGTGATTTGTCTCTGTTTATTCAGCATGCCTGGGTGGGTCTTCCCTATCTTCTCGAGAAAGCTCTGCTTTGCTGTTGTAGGTGTGATCCCTAAACAGGATGCAAGATGCTGGAGATGAACTTCGATCCACATTTGTTTGTATTTTCACCCTGACGTTCACAATTGAGGAAGCTGAGAGTCCAGCCTGTCCATGGTTCTCTCCAGGGAAACGGAAAGAAATAAAAAATAGTAACAGATCAGACACCACTAAAAGAATCCCTTGAAAGTGTGGATTTTGGAGTCAAACAAACCTATAGTCTGTGCTGCCTTCTTTACCCACTAGTTATGTGTATTTGGACAGGGGTCCTTAACTTCTGAGAACTTGTCATTGGCAGAAATAATATCAGTTTCGTTGGAATATCATGAGGACCAAATGAACTCAGCTTAAATGCTCCTTGCAGTGCCTAGTATAAAGCGAGCTCTAACTCCCAACCTCATAGTCTAACCCCGAGAACACTTCCCTCCCAACGGTGGGGAGCCTTGGCAGGCGGTTTGGCTGTGGAATGCCCTGTTTGTTATTTGTAAGCCATCTTTAAACATTTCACTAATATGACCTCATGGATATATACTTCCCCCATTGGAAAAAGACAAAAAGAAATGAGCAGGATAAAGTAGTAGATATTTAGAATTTATATAGCTTCCTAACATGGACCTCAAAGAGCATTAAAGACATAGTGGAAAGGTTTCAAAATCTCATCTTACTCATTTTTTGCCTCAAAGGCAGAACCACCTCATCATCTAAAAGGAAATTCCACCATGTCCTTCAACTCTTAACAGATTGCCTGACATATTATTGTTTGTTGTGATTGCTAATTATGTTCTAGAGCTTACACTGAACAATATAACGAATTATAGTGAACAGCAATGAATCAACTCATTTTATGAAATAGCATACATATTCTTAATTGTGTTTCAAGAAATTACCCATAATGATAGAGGGAAGGTGTGTATTCCTACCACACAGGTGGATATAGAAATCATAATGAAGTCTCCTATTTCACTAGTCATGACATGAATTCCTAACCACTCTATAAATTGACTTTATGCTGCACCAAACTCTGCTCATTAAAAAATGACATTAAGGTTTCCTAGGTAACTAATGCATTTCCAAAGGGATAGGCCTCTGGAGACAAAGAGGGAAAGGGTGGGTAGGGGGAGTAAAAAAAAAGAAAAGAAAAAAAAACATTAGGTTAGACTTATGTGACATAAACAAAATATTTCATGGGGAAAAACTCATAAAGTTTTATTACCTGGATTTGACATAGATATGGCATGCCATCGATTCCATCTTCAGACAATAAAATATTCAATAGACCATTCCTCTCACCACACGTGAGATCACATTTCAGATTCAGAATCACCAGTGTGAAGAGGCCCTTCCGTTTATCCGTCGAGCTATTCATTTCCCATCCAGCTGTTTCTCGAGCCCTCCGCTGTTGTATTTAGACATAGCCAAATGTTGAAGTGAAAGTGAAAACCAGAGTCAATTTGGATGTTTCAAAATATGCAGATTTTTTTATTTTATACACAGTGAGAACCTCGAAGCAGGTCAACCATCAGTCTCAGGAGAAACCTGGGCCCCATCCTCTTTGTTCTAAGCCCCCAGCCCGATAGAAGGGTCTGGATGATCAGGAACAAGAAAATGCCCCAGAGGAAATGGAAGGTGTAAGTGGAGCCTCGCTTGAGTTTAGGCCTTAAGCACCTTGAGGAATCCTGAGAGGCAGTGCAGTCTGGAGAAGCATGTAAGCTGCCCCTTGGGGTAAGAGACTGGAGGGGGCTACTTGTCACTGCCTTGTGAGCTGGGAAACCACTGTACTTTTTAGTTTTTTGGTTGTACCGTGTGTCCAGGGGACTTAGCCTGACTTTGTGTATAATTGGGATAAAAATCAAGAAACATGAATTTGGACCCAGTTGCGAGCGGTGTATCATCTGCTCTCTTCCACCCACAGTAGCCTCTGAGTGATGATTATGGGTGAAAACTCCACTGGTTGTAAGCCTCAGCCTGGTGATTTCTCTGGGCAAAGAATGGTGAGTTTCTCTGCTGGTCACCATGGCTGAAGAGAGCCAGTTGCTACCCCAAGGCAGTCATCATTGTGTGAAGCCTGCCCTTTGCACTTTCCATGGCCTCTGGAAAAGGGACACAAGATACAGGTTCATTCTAGAGAACTAATGAGGAACCAGTGCTGTTTCCATTATACAGTCCCTTCCACTTGGCATTGAACTCATTTGAGAATTACCTCTGGTCAGGGACTTGGCGTGGGATTAGGGCTTCGGCAAGTTTTGTGGCCATACCCTTCATTTACTGCTATTACTGGGCAGTAAGGGACAAGGAAAGCCGGGAGGCAAATGTACAGCAGCCCAAAGGTAGAGAGTTCCCATGTACCTAGTAGGACAACACCCCAAGTCCCTTACTCCCAACCAGGAGCCCCATCTGGTCCAACCAGATGTATGGTGACTTATGATGGAACGCTCTATGGTACTCTCCCTCTCCATGTCTCAGAATCAGGGCTGGTGGGAGGTCACTTGGCAAAAGTCACTTCACCCATCCCATGCTCCCAAGACCTGTCCTCAGCACTGACAGGACAGGTACTGAGAGGGTGGACTCAGGTAGAGCAAGTTCACCCTGCTATCCATGTCTCTTTGCAGACGTTCTTTCTCTCCACTTCAGCAGCCTAGACAAACCAAGGAAAGACTAAATCACCCGACCTTACTTTAAAAACCCTGCACACAGAGTTTCCACAAAACCCTCAAAAGACATGTTAACAGTTCTTGGGAGCCGAAGATTATCAAGTCCAAGTTAAAGTAAGCTTACCATTGCGCACAAACATACAGACACACCGATGCAGTGACCCCGTCTGAGGCTGGCTATATTTACTAGTCAGTGCACCGACAGTTCTGCCCTGTTCCTGCCCTGAGAGCCAATGTCCTCACACCTCGATCAGAATGCAGCTAAGGCTTGAGCAATGGAGAATACAAGCTGGGGTCTCCTAGCACCAGAAATGCAAGTGCAGGAAGAATGTCAGCAGGTGGGAACTTTACAGATCGTCATTATCACAATAGAGAATGTTTATGAAATGTCTACTACGTACAAGGTACTGTTAGTGATGTTAGCTACCAGGTACAGGTTTAAGCACTGTGTGTATAAATATAAAACTTTGAGTTTTTCTAAGAACTAGATGATATAAAGGTAGTTAGATACCATTATTAGCTCCATTTTGCAGATTTAAAATTTATAGCATTCAGAATTTAAAATTTTTTCCTGATGATGCTTAGGTAGCAGAAGTGGCAAAACAGAGGTTTAAACCCCAATTCTACACCATCTAACCTTGAGAGGGAGAAGTTTTTACAGAAACAGACCAGGAGCGCACAAGCAACTAGTCTAAGACCACCTGGAGGAGTTCAGCAATGAGGCAGCTCTCTTGTCTCTAGTCCAAGGATAAAACCAATGGCACAGGGTTGCAGTTATTGAGAGTTAGCAATCCTGGTCTCAAGATTGTCCTAGGGCAGTGAGTGAAGGTAAGAAATGAGGGTGTGAATAGAGCTGGGCCCTTTCTATGGTTTTCTAGGTGAAAGAGTCCTTCTAAGTGAATGGAACTCACACCAGAACAGTAACTTGGTTTCATTGGAAGGATTGATTTCAGAATCCACCTACCTCCTCACCTGGGTCCTTTGTCAGGACACAACCTCTATAACTACCTGATAGTCTTGCATAAAAGAACTCCCACAAGCAGGCAGGACAATGCTGTGCAATGCCAGGTGACTTAGAAATTCTTCCCAGGATTCAGGTCATTGGCTTTTCTCCAAAGATTAAAAGGTCTCCAATCAAACTACTAATACTGCAGCATCAAAATATAGAGGAAAAACTAGAGCCTTGGGTCTCTTATAAGTCTGTACATGCCCATTTAGAAACTATAGAAAGTTGAATTAGAACATTATGGAGAATTGATGCTTTGTTACATGTTCCATTTGAATCCCATCCAGTCACAAATGGACACATGCAAATGTCCCCTCCTTTAGCATAGGCATAGACTTAAATTCCTCCTAGATCTCAAATTCAGCAGGCAAGCCAGCATTCAGAACCTGCCTGTGAATGAATTTTGACACTGGGAGCTACTGCCAAGATAATGGCATCATGAAGCATCAGAATTTCATTTTGCTGTTCCACCACGTCCAGCTTCTCCAAACAAGGACAAGAGAATTCCACTAGTCCTTCTCCCACTGCTTCAAGGTCTTTTGCCAAAATCTTCAACAGTGAGTCCAAAAGTTAGAAATTAGCTCCTTTGGAGCAAATAGAAAGAATAACTTTGCAAATGATGACAGTGATTATCTTTCCACCTGTATTGATCTCCCCCAATGGACTTCATGGAAATCTTAAAAACAAAGTAAATAAAAGAGGTATACAAATAAGTTGGAAATAGTCAGCTTTCTATCCATAGAAATTAATAAAACAAAAATGATATGTTTTTGCCAGGGCTGCAGGGAGTTTACAGTTAAGATGAGAATGGAATCATAGTTGGCAGGAGAGTCACAGCATGAATCACTGGTCCACACTCCATATCTCAAATTGAAAAACAAGACACTGGCTGCAAAGAGAATCAATGAATGAATGACCTATGTTCTTTCTGAGTTGGACGGTACCTGAGATTCCCCTAGTCAAATGCCTCATTTCACAGGGAATGCTATTAAGACCCAAGAGAATGAAGGTATCCACCAGAGATGACACAGACAATAAGGGTCACCAATGAAGAGTTTACAGTCCAAGCTCCTGAGTCCCAGGAAGCTGTTCTTCGTCTATCCATCTGTACAAGTCCCAGGAGATAGACACGTCTCCTGCTTCCTTCTGGAAATGTTGCTCCATTTCTCTTGAATTCCTACTCAAGCCTTTCTTCTTTTCTCTATTTTGTTACTTCAACTTATTTTAATATTTCATTTCCTTTATTTTGTTCCCATTGTGCACTACTGGCAAAATAAAAGAAAATTACCTTAACATGCGGAAGGCAAGGTTTCAGTAGGAATTGGAAAAGAATGACAAGTTAAAGGACACTTTTAAAAGAAAAATGGATGTATTCTTATTTTTGATGATATAAGGTTGTTCTTATGAGACTCAGGAGTGCTTTTTGGGTAGACTTTTTAATTAATTTTTTTCTTCATTAAAATCTAGGGCCAAATTCTTTGCTCTCTTTTCAAAGGCTTTTGAAAAGTGGGGTAGACTTGGTGTCATTTTAGTTTTTAGCTTGAGGGTAGGCCACAGTTGGTGCCACATGAGATGGCAAAAACGGCTATAGAGGGAGAAAATCTCACTTATAACTTGAGATTTTACCTAAGTAATTTACCTTACCTAGGTAATTAGTAGAAAAATAATCACAATACCAGTAAGGACAAAGATGGCACTATGAACCACCTGATTTAATTACATTTTGTAGACACTTCACCCTGTAAAAGTAGAATGAACATTCTACTAAGTACACATGGCATGTTTACCAAGATAAACCATATGCTGGGTTATGAAACAATCCTTATCACATTTTAGAATGAAAACACACAGATTATATTGTCTGACTACAACAGGGAACCTAGAAAACTAGAAGAGGTTTAGAGACTCATAAGTAATTAGAAGTTAAATAAGAAATTTTCAACTCTTTGATAGACCAAAGAAGAAATCACATGGCAAATCTGAAAATAATCTGACCTCTATGATAATGAAAAAACAACATATCAAAATCTATGAGATGCAATTAAAGCAGTCCTTAGTGGGAAAGTCATAACTTGGGGTGCTTATAAAGAAAAAAGATTTAAAAATCAGTAACTTAAGGTATAACCTTAAAAATTTAAAAACAGAAGAGCAAAATAGGACAAAGACAACTAGAAAGAAGAAAATAATAAAGAGAAGTCAATATAATTTATATTAATTATATTTGTTACAATCAATTTTTTTATTTCAAAAGGTGAAAAAATTAGTAACCTATAAGAGTGACCTAGAAAAATGAAAGTGAAAAAATTTAGCAATATCAGGGATAAAAGGAGTGTTCTTACACAGAGCCTACCAATGTGAAAAGGAGAATAGAGGACAATTATAAAAATTTTCATGTAATAAACTGGACAACTTAAGTGAAACATTTAAATTATTTGAGTTAATACATGGTCAAAGACAATATATGAATCACCATTTATCTAATAAAAAACTGAATTAAAGGTTAATTATCATTGAACTTCTTATCAATAAAATAATATATAATATATATAATGATAAGCTCTACCAAAAATAAAAGTAAGAAAATTTTAAATTTTAAAACACTTCACATGTTTATATAGATGACTAGTATGATCCTAATACCAAATTCTGACAAAGACATTATTTTTTAAAAGAAAGGAAAGAAACAATGAAAAAAGAAATAAAATGACAGGCCAACATCTCTTATAAACATAGATGCAAGAATTCTTTACAAAATATTAACAAATAGACCCCAGCAATATATATTGTGGTCTAGGAGGATTTATCTCAGTCATGCAAGGTTAATCAACATTTGAAAACCAGTCAATTTAATTCACTCTATCCATAGAATAAAGAATAGAAATCATTGAATATTTTTAAAAGATTCAGGAAAAGCAATTTACTCTATTCAGTACCTATTCATGATAAACACACACATAGACAACCAAAAGAAGGGGAACTTTCTAACCTTCTAAAGGTAGTCTAGAAAATACCTACAGCTGGCATACTTAATGTGATGTTGAACATATTTTCTTTAAAATCAGGAACAAGGCAAAGGATATAAGTATCTCAGGCATTTCTTAGCTGGAGAATGGGTAAATAAGTTGTTTTTTGATCTTCTAATGTGAAATCCCTTAGCAATAAATAGGGATGAACTACAGCTTTGCATATTAGATTTTAATAATTTAAGGTTACTTGAATGTTGCTATCTATGAGAACCACAAAATGAAGGCTATCAAAAGAAGGTTTATTTAAGATGCTAATGTAGGGGTTGAAAAATATTATTTACAATGAAGGGCAGAAAAGAGACAAAAAAGACCATGGCACAGATTAGACAACACTAATAAGAAATTGGTAGGGAATTAAAACAAAATACATCAGTTTTTGACATATTTCTGAATGAATATATTGGTATAAATATATCTAAATAACTCAAAGAAGACAGTCACATTTGATTTTATTAAAGCCCACTACATGACAATTACGTAACAGAAATTTGGAAGAAGATGATTGCAAATGAACTAGAAGGAACTCTCTTGACCCTAATGAAAGGAACACACAAGCATGCAAATAACCATCTTACTTACAAACCTATAAGCAGCATAGCTAATGGTGAAGTATTGAAAACTTTGCCCTGAAGAGTGGAACAAGATGGGATATCAGCTTACCTGGAGGTCCTAGTCAGGATGACAAACAAACTAATAAATACAATATAAGTGTTGAAAAGTAAGAGATGCACATCATCGTCCAGGATAACACTATGTATTAACTTTTTTTGTATAAAAGCATTTTTAGTAATATATTTAAATTTGAAATTGAATTCAGTAAGATCAACACATACAAGGTTACTACATAAAAATCTTTTCATTTAGCAGCGATTGGTTAGAAAATGAAATTTTGAAATACCATTTCAGCAGAATAAAAATACTTTTATCTAGGAATTGTACTAGCAAAAGATGCACAATACCTCTACATAGAAAATTACAAAACATTACAGAAATTAACAAAGACTTAAGTAAATAAAGGGATATATCATGCACATGGGCTGGAAGACTTGATATTATAAAGATGTCAATTCTTCCCAGAGTTATTCATTCATTCAATATAACTCCAAACAAAATCATCGGAAAGTTTGTATATGTGTTGTGCATACATGAAAATTAATGAGCTGATTCTCAAATTTATATTCTAAAATTTATCCTGAAAACCACCAAGTTGATTCTAGCCTGCCTTGAAAAACAGAATCAGATGATATACACTATCCTCATCACTGGTCATTATGAAGTTGCACTTAGTAAGACTGAGTGGTATTTGCACAGGAACAGACTAATAGATTAATGGATCAGTATAAAGAATCTGGTAGAAAGCAGCACATGGACACCTATGACACTAAAGGACATGGAGAAAGGTTAATAAAAACCAAATAAGTTACTGGGCTAATTAGAGATCCACATGAAAATAAATGAATCTTCCCTTTGCACTATACACAAAAATCAACTACAGGTGAATCATAAATATACATGTGAAAGGCAAAACAATACTGCACATAGAATATATCATGAGGGCCTCCCTGATGGTGCAGCGGGTTAAGCAATGCACTATGAAGCAAACTGCAACCACTGCAGCACGAGTTCGATCCCTGCCACCGGCCAGGGAGGGGACCCACATGGCGAGGCAGACCTCTCCTGCCTCAACCGCTGCTGCCCTCGGCAGTGTGTTTCAGTCCGTCTGCCTGTTCTGCTCCCGGCTCTGTCTGGTGAATCCTCTCACCTCCCGTGACTCTGGCCTGCAGAATCCTCTCACCTCCCGTGACTCTGGCCTGCAGAATCCTCTCACCTCCCGTGACTCTGGCCTGCACCGCAGCTCTTGTATGCATAAATAAATAAATCTTTAAAAAAATATATCATGAAAATTTCTTCATGATCCCAAGAAAGGAAAAGATTTCTTAAGAGAAAAAAAAGCACTAATCTTAAAAGATTGTTATTACACAATATTAAATTTAAGCATGTATACCTAAAGTTACTATTAAAAAGTGTAAGGGCACATCACAGAGTGAGGGACAATATTTGCAATACATGTTATCAACAGAGGACTTGGGTCCAGAGCATATTGCTAAAAATAACTACTAAAAGTAAATCGGTAAAAGACAGACCACTCTATAGGAAATGGGGGAAAGATTTGAACTTGAAAGTTCATAAAAATAGAGTATCTAAACACAAATGAGTTCAATCTCATTAGTCAAAAAGGGGATACAAATTAAAATCATAATGCAATACAATTGTACCCAAACCACAATGGCTAAAAATAAAGACATTGGCAATCGCAAATGTTGGTAAAGACGTAGAGCAAAGCCAGAGCTGTCTTGCATACTGGTGTGAGCATAAATGGGAAGAATAACTTTAGAAAAATGTTTCATTAGCATTTAATAAAGTTGAACATACACTTGTCTTTGGTTTAGCAATTGCACTCCACAGTAATTGCTCAAGAACAGCACACTCTACTTCTGTACCAGAAAACATGTGCAAAAATGTTTGTATTAGCAAGGTTTTAGAACAATCTAATTGTCTCTGAACTGCAGAATTAATGAGTAAACTGCTGCTGGTACCTACAACAGACAAAAATTAATGAATTACCGGTACATGCAAAAGACACATAAATCTGACACCAAGATGTTAGATAAAAAACACAAGTTCAAAAGATTACTTAATATCTAATTTCATTTTTAATGCAGTTCTAAAAGAAATCAAACTAATGTGTGGTTTTTGAAGTTAGGATAATGACTACCCTGGAGGAGAAAAAAAGTGTATTGCTACAGAAGGTGTTGAATGAAGGTTTTGGGAGTATTTAGATGATCATATCTTGATCTGGATAGTTCCACAGAACTGCTTACATTTCAAAAGATTACCATGTTATGTATTTCTGATGGGGACACTTCTCTACCTGAATATTAATTAAATTTTTTTTTTGTAAAAAATAAGATTTCTTGGAGTAAAGCAAATTAATCAATGTAAATAAAAATACTGAGTTTGTATTAGTTTGACCAACACTCATATATAGGTAAATCATTGTGGGGTTCACAAAAGACAGAAGTCTGAGAAATCTTGAGCTTGGAGCAGCTGAACTTCTGCAGTTCTCATTGTTTTTTTGTGTGTCTTTCTGGTGTCTAATTGGGCTGGGGCACAAAGGACATTGGTCCTGATCTAATTCCTTTCTACTCTTTCCTCTTCCATTGCTCTAAGGGTAAGCATCTTGCCCCCTTTCAATTTTTTTTAATATTCACATACATTTGAATATATACACACATAATATACATATACAAATATATTAAAGTCACTAAATAATGGGATATTTGGAATGAGGCAGCAGGTATCCCATCTCTAAGCCAGCTTTCATTCCACTCTAATTCCAATAAAGTTTAGTGGATTTAACATATCCCTCCATCCTGCTTCTGTGAAATGCTTTCTACAGTCCCTCTTGGATGACCTCCATGCTATAATGGACCAGAATATGTGAGACAGCACGGAACAAGTCTGAATAAAAGAGGAAGAAAGAAAAAAGGTGGACAAGAAAAATAGCATTGGAGAACCAAACAAACCTGTTTGAACCCTGACTTTTTAGCCACTTTCTAGGTGGAGAACTTGTGCGAGATCATTAGCATGTAATTGTGTCTCTGAGCCAATGTTTCCTCATCTGTAAAATGAATTGCTGTGACGGTTGAATAGGATAACATATGTGAGACCCTTGGTACCGTGCCGAGAATATAGGCACCACGAGGTTATGGGCTCCTCATTGCCTCAGTGTTCAATTGCTTCAAGAGTACGGGGATGCCGAGGGAAGATGTGAACTCAAAGATACCTCAGACACAGAGTGTTATTATCACGAACCAGGAGAATGGCTTTTTCATGTGAGGGGAGACAGGCTCACTCCCCTGAGAAAAACTTGTCATAGATTCCTCATGGGGCTCAGCCTTGAAAAATGTTTATTGAATAAAACTCACATAAAGATGCTGTCTTCAAGGCCTCTGAGAGAAATGCAAATTGAGAGCTCACTTGTATTTGTGTTCCATGAGCACCTGCCAGCCCACCAGGTGAACTGAATTAGGTGAGGAAGTTACATCCTGCTGGAAAGAAGCAGGTAGCCCTAATTGGAGGTCCAGCCTGGTTAGTGTACCCCTAGAATTCATCAGTGAGCAAAAGAGATAGTTCTGCCTGATGGTTAAGAACACACATTCTCAAGTCTCTTTGTTTGGATTCAAATGTCTTAGCCTTCCTAAATTTAGAAAATTACCAAAGATTTTTGTGACTCAGTTTCTACGCCTGTAAAATGGAGATAATGGGTGGGTTGAAGGGATGATAGGAAGCAGAATGTGAGGCTCATTCTGCGGAATTTTGCAAAAGTTCCTTACTTTTATGGTGCCCTTCCATAAAATTGCTTTTTATCAGATTTTGCTACTGTTTTTTGAAGTCAATTGCACTGCTGGTAACTGATAACCAATCAGATTTGGAAAAGTGATCTGGTATAATGGACACTGAACTCCAGATTGGGAGTTATCATGTAATATTAAGTTCTCCCTACCGTGAAAGTCATTATTTTATCTGCAAGAGGATGTTCTAGATAATTTCTAAATACCCTCCCAGTTCTAAAGTTTTGTAATCCCCTTTAATTTGCCAATGTTTTTGGGAGACATCTTGACTACATGATATTGCTTATTTCTCATTCCTCATCCCTATATTAGGGAAATGATCAAAGCTTTCTATTGTCCTCAATCAATAATTGGGGAGGTTGTGGTGTATATGTGTTGGGAGAAATAGATAGTTACCAAATGTAATGTGTCTTCATGGGAGAAGAGGCAAAGACAAAAAAAGACACCCAGTCCCTTTTTATTTATGTATTTGTTGTTTAGAGAAAGAAAAAGTTTATTGAGGAGAAAAGGAACAAAAATCAAGTGGGATGCCCAGGCCCGTGGAACCAGGCCAAGGTGGGGCAAGGGAGCTCCCTGGTCCCATCTTAAATTCAAATCACTGGCTCCCCTAAAATATACACCAATATATCAAGACTTTAGATAATTTTTTTATCATCTTTGAGAGAGCAGAAAAAGGGACTAGATACTGGAAATGGGCACACGCTTTTATTTCAAAGAACGAAAGAAAGATGAATGTCGGGTGCTGTTGGCTAACTACTGAACATGCACCCGAGACTATGCTGAGAGACAAAGATGTCATCAGCGCCTACACAGAAGAGTGACTGTCCTAGCAAGCATTAACTGAGAATATTCATGATATGGCAAGATAAAAATCCCACAATTCTTTTAGATAGATGCTTATTTCGATAACCTTAATATGTACACCCACTGAGAAATAATTGCACATATTTGTACAAAATATGTGTCTTCAGTTGCCTCAATGCTGACTTGATAAGACCCCAAATGCAGCAAGAACACCCTTGTTTGCAAGTGTGCTCGGGTACAGTAGGACATGCTTGGCACCTCAAGATATGCCAGGGCATGGTGGCCTCTACTGGGGTGTACCTTCCCCCTTAGGAACCTGGATATGTCTCATTTCATTGCAGGACTTTTTCTCTCCCCTTCCTTTCCTCACAAAGTGCCCCCCACCCCCAGCACTTTGTCAGAGAACCAGGGAGTGCTGATTGAACATGAGCTTGGCAATGTCAGTGACCTGTCCATGGGAACTTGACCAATTCATGCTGCTGTTTTTTTTAGTTTGAAAGATTTATTTATTTATGCATACAAGAACTGGGGTGCGGGCCAGAGGTGCAGGGGGTGAGAAGATTCACCAGAGACAGAGTGGGGAGCAGAACAGGCAGATCTACTGAAACACACTGTTGAGAGGAGCAACAGGCAAGACAGGAGAGGTCTGCTGTGCCATGTGGGTCACCTCCCTGGCCAGGAATCGAAATCATGCTGCAGTGCCTGTAGATGCTTCATAGTACAGTGCTTAACCTCTTGTGCTACCAGGGAGCCCTCCATGCTGCCTGTTTTTGGACCTACTCAACAGAGATGATAATAACTAAAGTACACAAACACAAGATATTTTGGGTAAGAGATAACTGAATGAATATTTAAGTAATTAATGAATTGTGTGTCAGTTCTGTCTTTTCATATTCTTTGGGCAAGTGGCTATTTTAAGTGATTGAGCTGAAGTATTAAGAAATGATTAGAATAAAATAATCTCACTCTAAATAGACCTTGACCCAACGAATACTTAACATACAAGTTTTAGGTAATACCGGGTTAATGAACTACAAATTTGGCCCCAGAGTCTCAGTGCATCAAGGTGTGCTTGATGTCACTCAGGTGAGGTTCCTCTGTGGTCTCCTGAGTTCATAGTTCCAATAAGGTATTTATTCCATGGTATTTTATTCCATCTATTTATATAACTGCCTGGTACCCATCAAATAGCAAGAAACCTCTCTGGATTGGGTTATATTCTTCTTTGTACCATCAGGGTCTACATCAGCTAACTTAGCCCAGGTGCTTGACAAGTACTGACTGGAGGAATAAAAAGTTAGATTAAAAAAAATCAAATCCTATAGCCCTCTCAAAGCATAAAATTCCTCTGCTCCTGTATCTACTTAAGGCAGGTTTTTGTTCCCAGTGTGTGGAAGCCTCATCTGACCTAGTGGGTGGGTCTCCTGTTGGACAAAGGGTCTTCAGCATTATTTTCAAACCTTTGAGCTGGACATACCTAATAGCCAGCAGTGGGGACACACCTCTCTTCCAAGAAAACTGTAATGGGAGGCAGGAATTGTAACCCCCTTTTCTAAGAAGCAATTTAATTATTTAACAGATAACATGGCATGGGGACTCCCTACATAACTTTTGGGTGCCTCTGATCTCATATCTTTCTTCTTCCAGCATGGCTTGGGTTTAAGTACAAGGGAAGTAGAATAGTTACTGTTGGTCATTACAAAGACTGTCTGACCTGTTGTGGTCAATGACCTTCTCTCAAAATTGTTCTCATTGGTATTTGTCTATTCTGAGGGATTGAAATTTTTGGGGGGAGACCCCACAGTGCAGTGAGGATAGCTTTGACCTCTGTGGTTTTCTCATTGTTCTAACATAGCTTGGAGCACTGCACTTCTAAGTGGGATCCCTTTCTGTCTCCCTTCCCACTTTGGTCCTGCTGCTTTGCTAATATACCTAAAACAGAGGTCTTCAAATCAAAATGTTTTCCTTTCTTCCAGCCCCAACTACATTGTTGCATCTTCAGGATGGAATCTGAATTCTTAGCACACAGGCCTGGCCCTTTGCCCTCTTATCTTTTCTCTCTTACCTCACCTCCCCCTGTGGGACACCACCTTATTCACCCAGTGTTTTCACTAGGATCTTACCATGATTGCACATTAGCATTATCTGTTCCTCTTGTCCAGAAAGGCCTTAGCATCTTAGATCTCTATTGGAATAAGTAACAGAGCCTGGTAGGGTGGGAATTTCCAGAGACACCTCAGAGGAGGTCCATCCAGCAAACTTTAATGGGGGGCCTCCTCTAGTCGGGAGACCCATTCAATCTGTTGGTGCTTAACAAATATTTGTAAATATTTTTTAATGTGAATGGCTTAAGATATCTGTTTTCTTCTGTATTTAGAGAACTGCCTTGCTGTTTCAGGCAAAAGTACATCCCTACAGATTCATACATAGAAGCATCAACTTGCAGCACCTCAGAATGTGGCTATTTTTGGAGACAGGATGTTTAATGTAGTGATTAAGTTGAAATGAGGCCGTAAAGTGGGCCTGACTCCAAGTGGTCTGGTGTCCTTAGAAGAAGAGGGAATTTGGACATGCAGACACTGGGTATTTAAACACACAGAGGAGAGGCCGTGCCAGGACAGAGGGAAGACAGCCACCTGCAAGCAAGGGGAGAGGTGCAAGCAGAGGACCCAAACCTGCCCACACCTTGAACTTGGACTTTCAACCTCTAGAACTGTGAGAAAACAGTTTCTGCTGTTTAAGTCATCCTGTCTATGGTATTTTGTTGTGGCAGCACTAGCAAACTAATACACTTGTAAGGGGCAGGATTTTCTCACTCATCTTTGAATGTTTGTGCCATGAATGTACATGCTGATTCATAAGTGCACATCAAATGACAGGAGGAATCTGGAGTTGGCATCGTCTAGGAAAGGCTGGATGTAAGCGCCACATTCTGGGGAAAAGCACATGCCCAGCCACCAAGGAGAGGCAGGGAATTCTGGGGCATCTAGAGCATTAGTGAAAACATTAGGGTCTTAGGGGCACTAAGGCTACTCCCACCTCAGCAGCCAGACACATGCTCAGCTTCTCTCCTGTGGCCTCCCCATCGCTGTGGGCTGACAGTGAGTTTCAGCACTCTGGGCGTGGCTTTCCTTTATCATCAGGAAATAAGAGAAGGTCTCCTTTTATTTTTTCATGTCAAAATTTATTAGTCTAACCTCCACCCCACATACTGCTTTCCACCTCTTAAAAATAGGACATTCTTCTTTAGTGAAATAACAGGCCGGCAACAAAGACAAATGGAGAGCTGCAAGAAAAAGAAGTGGGGAGGCTGTGAATGACTTTCTTTCTTTCCCATATAAATATAGTAAGAGAATGTCCAAATGCATAATAGCGCTTTGGGGAAAAAATCCCAGCCCATTTATAGAGGAATAGTGAGGACTCGGCTTCTTTAGAGCCAACTTGTACTTGTGGGAAAGTTGGTACAGGAGCCAAGTCCTAACCGGGTGATCTTTTCCCTTTCTTCTTCCTCAAACTCCAACATTTCCAGACTGCCCTCTGGGATTAATTTTTCCCTTTCTCCCTACCTATTCTAATAGTCCTTTCCCTCTATCTTCATACCACATTCACTTGTAGTGTTGGGAATGGCTCCAATTTATACTTTCTAGTAGTAGCTGTTATTAAACAAGGTTACGAAGCTTTTGTCTTAAGATTGCACAGCCAGATTGTGTCTGATTGTCTGATGATTGCTGGATGGGTGAACAGATGAGATGAAGATTGCCTTTCCCACCCAAACACCACACACACACACACACACACACACACACACACAGATTGTGTTGGTTGACTGATTGCTACCTGTGACTGATGAGATTTACCTGGTTGAATGTGCAAGATCTAGGGGAGAATGTGCCACTGAGAGTCAACGAAACACCGAATGACAGAACCACAGCGTCACTGAGGCCACCCACATCATCAGAGCCAGAATGGAAACAAAATCTCTTGACTTCCAATTCTGCTCCGGGCTCTGAGTGCCCAGCTATCATTTGTGGCTGCCTGTTTTGGGAAACAAGTTTATCAGCTGGCCCTGTGATTCCAAAATTTTTCAAGAAATTCTACCTACAGTTGGTAGAACAAACAGAGTGAGCAAGGGATAGGAGCAGCAATAATTGCTCCTTCTACAAGCTCTGTTGGGCAGACTGGCTAGGGAACTTCTCGTGGGCAAGCCCTTTCTCTGCATGCATGTGTGCATACATGCACTTCAACTATGTGTGCACACACACATACGCATACACACATGCAAATGCGCATGAATGCAGACATACGATTCTCCACTCAAAGCCCTTTCCTTGATGGCCCAACAAGACTCCATGGAATGTCAGATTTTCACCTGCCTGACAGGATGTGTCCACCACAAGTTCTCTTTAGCAGGGGTGCGGGTTCAACTGTTACTCCCCCCTCTGTTCTATCAACTTCCCAACTTTAGTGCATGCCATGCTGATTGCACCTATTCCAGAAGAATAATCAGGCCAAACAAGAGAAAGGTTGCATGCCAAGTAAGGCCAAAGGGTCACTGGGAAAGAGATGATTTTAAGTGGGAGTGGATTCCTGAGACTGTACCACCAATGTTTCCTGTATTTTAAACTGGCTCTGCTTGTCTTCGCTGAGGCTGTGGACTACCTGCTGCAAAATTTTCACCATGGTAAGTGTTTGGAGAGACATCTGATTTGGCTTAATTCTGTAAGATATAAAAGGAACATCATGTCTACTTTGGGAAATATTTTCTCTTACAGTTCTTTGCAGTTCTAACATTTAAATATGGATTAATGGAATCATTTCATATTCTGTCAATAAGTTTTTTTCTATTCTGGTTTCCAGTTTCCCAGGGTAAAATTCTGTAAGAATATGTCTCTATCATTCTTTCTGGGAATGGAGAGTAATGACCTCAGTTCCATTGACGCCCTCCAGAGTTGAAGGCAGCTGGTCCTCTAAAGCAAATGGACAATGAGGCTGATGAATGGGGTAACATTAATTAACGAAGCTAGGATGAATGGTTTATGGTAGTTCATTCATTCAGCATATATTTACTCATGAAGCAACTTTGTTTTGATTTTCCAAAGGAGAGTTTGACATCTCCTTGGAAGTAGAGAAAAGTCACATCTGAAATAAGAGTCTAGAGGAGAAAGAGTAAAATTTAGGCTCTCAATGTGCAGTGCCCAGGTCACAAGCTGCATGCACTGTCCCAGGAAGTGCTGTGACATCGGGCATTCCACTCGCTCCCGCTCCTTGGCACTCTCCTGCATGGAGCCTGGGAGTCCTGTTATTCTGTGTGGCTGGTGCAAAGAGCCTCGGTAACCCTGAATGCACTCGTGGGAGAAGGGATCTTTAAGAATCTAACATCAAAGAAAGGCTAGATTCTTTGAGATTTGAGATCATGGCTTGGTCATGGATTTGAGGTCCTTAAGAGGGGACTCCCTTCCTCCCGAAATTTGGGAACCAGTGGTTTTGTGACAATGCTCAGGCTTCTGAATTAATAAGCCTAGGTTCCAGTTTTCTAGTTTGTACACATTGACTTCCTTCTCTAAACCCATTCCATCATCTATTCCTTCTCTAAACCATTCCACAGCTGTGTGTGTATATGTGTGCTTTGGCTTAGAAAGAGAAAATACCAACAAAACACACACCATAAGTAAATTAATTGATAACATTTTAAAAAAGAGGAAGAACATACTTAACAAAGACTTATCACAATGGGTAGAACATGGTGGAGTTTCAATAAAATGTTAACTCCTATGTCTTCTGAGTTTCTATCTTGAGAACTGAATTAAGCCACATTCACCTCCCCTTCTTTGCATCATGCCTGTCCCTTTGGTTCTGAAATTTTTTTCTTCTCTCCCCTTGGACTCAGGTGTTGTTGAAGTAGAATTGTGGGAGCCCCCCATGCCTGTGCTATGTCTTACCTGGCACTCTTATCATGCCAGAGGATTTCTTAGAAGCAGATTCCTGTGTCTATGACCTCTCTCTACTTCTGTGCATGTGTAACACATGTGCACCCACATGCACATGCACATGCACATGCACACACTCACCCTGGGAAAGTTCTCCAAGTACATTACCAAATGCTCCCAGGCAGTCTGGTATATCATGAATATCAGTTCAATGTCAGTTGAACCTTGATATCTTTCAGAATTGCTTCTATAACCTTATGTAATTAGAAGTGATTATGGAGAGATAGAAACAAGTCAAAGCATCAGTGCACCTCCCTTACATCAAATTGTAAAGGAGTCCTTAGCCAAAAGGGCTGTTTCTGTTAAGGAAAAGCTCAGGCCTGTTCTCTACACAGCTAAACTTTCCTTCATGCTTCATCACAATTCAAGGAAAACTGGATCATGGTGTATCCCAGCCAAGAACAACTGCATGCTAACCTTGGAAATCTCCCCCAACAAATCCAGCAAACTCCCAGGCTCTCCAGCCAGTGCCTGTGTGGTTTTCACTAATTTCATCAGCCGTGCAAAGGAAGCAGAGGTGTTGTATTTTGCTCTGGGGAATTTTCGTGATGCTGTGTTATTAGAAGGTAACACTACCTTATGGAATAATATCAAGGACAGACTCACGTGACAACATGCCTGGAAGAGTTCTTGGAGGCAAGCCAGTTCAAGCCCAGACTTTAAAGAACAGGAAACTAAGGCTCAGAGAGGAAAAGGGCTTTTCTCAAAGTCACACAGATACTAGAGTTTGTAACAGATCTCGGGCAACCAATAAGATTTCTGGTTCATGTTGCTGTCTTATCTTCCTCCTACTTTAGTACTTCCGTGGGCGCTGGAATCTGATATCATGGGTTTTGTATTCATCACTTATTTTTAAATATTGGAGGTTCTCTTTCTTACTCTCATTTCAGATCTCATGACTTGAAGATCACATTGAAAGGATGGATGAGTGAGTGGAGTTGGGGAATGCAGTTCTCAGCCTGCTGCTGACTCGCTGCCTAAGTCAACTACAGAGTGGACAAGCATTGGCTTCTCTTGGGCTGGGTGGGTAATGTCCCTTCCTCCCAGGAAACCAGGCAGACCCCTCTTTCTGTTCCCCAGTGCACCCCTTATCTAGCAGGAGCTTAGTGACATCTTGCTAAAACAAAGAATGAGTAAGTGAGCAATAAATGAATTGATTCCTATCTGTTGAAATTCTACTCTATTCCCCTTACTTTTACTCTCTGGTCCCTTTATCCTTTTCTTCCACAGTGTCACAGATATTTTTATAACTAGAAAAGAAATTTCTAGGTTACCAGATCCAACCCACTTTCCAAAATGAGGGTTGTCATGAGCAAATGACCAGGTAAGGGTCACCAAGTGACCCTGTGTCAGGGCTGGAGCTGGATTCCACTATTGTGGCTCCTGGGGCAGGCACTGAGTTTTTCCTACCACTTTATTCCCTCTCTACTAGTGTCCACCCCAAGAACACCTCATACCTTGGTTCTTAACCTGGGGTGTGTTCCAGGTGCCTCTGTGCAAGCTCATTCTATGCTTGAACTCAGGGTGGTGTGCTCATCAGGAAGGAACCCCAATAGCTGGAGCAGAAACCAGCACGTCAAGCACTAATGACCCCCTGGACTGAAAGAATCTGCTTTTCTCTTAAACTGAAGAACATCCCAGACCAGCAGAGACATTAGTGAAAGAGGTGGTACCTCAGGACCTCTGAGGACTGGGACCGAGGAGTGGGGTGACAAGCCTCCGCACTATCATCATTCTGTATGTAGGCCCTGAGAGTTTACTTCTCTCCCATAGGATACTCATGAATCTGTGGGCTGGCAGGAGTAACGTGATGGCCCAAGTTAAAGATGTGACAATAGTGGCTTAGGAGTCAGTTGACTGGGCCAGGGTTGACAGTTGCACCGCTAGAGTGAGTTCTGGGGTGCTGGGTAAGGATTTGAGATGAAACATTAAAGTGGATGGATAGGGGCCACCCTGGTGGTGCAAGAGGTTAAGTCACAGCACTATGAAGCATCTGTAGCCACTGCAGCACAAGTTCGATTCCAAGCCAGGGAGGGGACCCACACAGTAGACCTCTCTTGTCTTGCCTGTTGCTCCCCTCAACAATGTATTTTAGTAGATGTTCCTGTTCTGTTCCCCACTCTATCTATGGTGAATCCTCTCACCTCTCCACACATCCCAGTTCTTATATGCATAAATAACAACAATGAATAAATCTATAACTACAAATTGTGGCAAGTACTACGAAGATAGTAGGAGAGAAACAATGGGAGGAAGCACTTACTTTAGAACGAGTGACCTGCTAGGACTTCTTAGAAGTACCATCTCATCTGTGCTATGAAACCTAACAGGAGGTATGGCAAGGGTGTGGGAGAAATTGTTCATGGAGAGGGACTAGCCTATGCAAAGGCCCTGGGGCAGGAGGGAGCTTGGAATAGTCAAGACATGAGAAGGAAACAGCTCAACTGGAGCTTAGTGAGTAGGGAAGAGTCAGTAGGAGGTAGGATGTTCTGGGAGGCCCAGGTCAGGCCAAGTAGGACCTTGGAGGTTGTGCAAGGATTTTGAATTTTTGTCTTGTACCAAAGGGACTTTTGCAGAATGAAGTAATTGACTTATATTTACTGAGTGAGAATGTGGAAAACTGATGGGGAAGACTCAAGAGTGAAAAAGGGAAAAAAGTGAAGACACTCATGCAGTGTCAAGGTAAGAAGTGATGGTGGCTGGAGTTAAGAGTGGGGGGTAGAGATGGAGACAATTGTACAGATTCAGGATATGTTTGGGTGAGTGATGGGTTAGATAGATAAGACAGAGGGGATGTGGCCCCGAGTGTAGTTGGGAAAGGGTGGGTCTCCCAGGTGTCTAGTTGAGGGACTTGGTGGATCACAGTACCTGCTGCTAAGATGGCAAAGGCAGCAAGGGGAGATGTGAGGTGGTTAACTGAAGTGGGAAGCAAGGCAGGCTTAGAGATTCTGTAACACAGACAGTGTCTAAGAGTCAATGCAGTTCAGCTGGGCCTGCCCTGGTTGAACAGCCCATAGGCATGGGAGATGCACATGGATCACTTGTAAATGAGGGTTTCCCTGTGTTGAGCTCATCTCATCTTATCAGTTGGGGGATGCTGTGGGGAGCATATGGGCGAGCTGGACTTATTAAGGAGAGAGTGATAGTGTGCCCCACTGAGTAAACAAGCTTGAAATTACTTTGTCTTCTGTTGTATCATAAAAGCTAATGTGAAAAAAGTCTCCATTCCATAACACACATGTATATGTACATACATGCACACATGTGTTTATAATGTGTATACAGTCTACTTTGGACATGTGACTATTACCTCAAAGTAATATAGTCAGACTGACCTTATTCATATGAAATTATGTCTCAGTTGACTTACAACCCTATAAAGTGGACTGACGAGTCACACACACGGTACCTCCTGGTATGAAGGCAGCCATCTCCAAGGTCTGTGTTCTCCTCTTTGAGTACCAGGATTGTCAGCGAACCCTAGAATAGGAGCAAGTAGATAGGCTTGCACCATCGTCTGCAGTCTTGGAAGAGATGGTTGTCCATCCCTGAAAGATGCTGTGTGAACACTGCCCACTGTCCAGCCTGCAGTGACCTGCAGCTTCACAGCGTCACAGAGTGACAGTGTCACATAGCAGGTCCCTTTGCTGATCGTCTGAACTAGCATCGTCTGTCTCAACCAGAGATGCTGTGCTCTCTGCTTCATGGTGTGTGAAGACCAAATTAAGCCAAGCCGTCACAGCACAGCGATGATAATACACTGCGTCCTGGAAGCCACCCAGGGCACACAGGCGCAGGCAGAACTCAGGATTCTTGTCTAAGGAGGAGGAGCCGCCCTCCCCTGTCCCAGGCTCATTTCATGGAAGTGGGAGTGAGAGGCTGGCTGGGAGGTGACCTTCATTAGCTCTAAACCAGCACTTCCTCCTCTTTCTGTCCCCCCTTAGAGATTTATTTATTCATTTGACTTGGCGCAGTTAATGGGGGCAAGGCTGGGGATGGCGGGTGGCCAGTAGAACGTGAGGATGGAGTGTGTTATATATTGCTTCCTGAAGGGTGACAAGTGGGGGCTGGTGGGGCAGGAGGAAGGGAGGGAGGGAGGAGGAGGAGATGGGCAGGGAGGTTTACTCTAATTGAATACCTAGTGAACAAGATGGATGACACTCCACCCCACCCCCCCACACCCCCCCCCTCCCCGCTACCCCAGGGAGAAATTAGAACATGAAGTAGCAGGAAGAGGGAGGAGGGAAAAGGTGGAGTGGGGGCAGAGAAAAGGAATCACAGAGAGACAAGCCCAGTAGTGTCCAAATCTGGGAATCTGGCCCACAAAGCAGGGAGGGAGGTTGGGATGGGGTGGGTGGGAGGTGATGGAAATCATAGCCTCAAGTACTGAACTTAACAGCAGGCTGGCCTTGGGGGCATAGGGAGCTACAAGTCATTCAAGAAAGGCCTCCCTGGGCCTCCCTGGTGGCACAAGGGGTTGAGCGCTGCACTGTGGGGCTTCGGCAGCCCCTGGAGTGTGAGTTCGATCCCTGGCCAGGGAGGGGACCCACATGATGCAGCAGATCTCTCTTGCCTCACCCGCTGCTCCCCTCAGCAGTGTGTTTCAGTCAGTCTGTCTGTTATGCTCCCAGCTCTCTCTGGTGAATCTTCTCACCACCCTGCAACTCTGGCCTGTACACCAGCTCTTAATGCATAAATAAATAAAATCTTTAAAAAGAAAGAAAGAAAGGCCTTCCTGCTGCCCCTTTGCAGCGTCTATCTTCATTTGATGATGCATGAAATTCATTATTTAGGTCTAGGACTTTGAGCCCTGGGTGAAGCACTGTTTTCAGCTGTTAAGATTTTACACCACAGCTTGAACGCGCTGTGTGGTGGAGAGGGTGGCAGTGGAGGTCGTTAGGAGACTTCTTGTCCTGTAAGGACTCTCACCACTTGCCTCCTTCCCGTCATATCTCCAACCTGATGGGATCTGTAAAGACCCCCTTCTTTCCCAGAGTCCTCAGCCCGGGGTTCTGGCATGTCGACACATCTGTGGAGGCTGGTGCTCACCTGCTCCAGTGGGCTGTGAAGATGTGAGCTTCTGGGCTGAGCCCCTGCTTCTTCCCTCAGTTGGTGCCTGTGGCAACTTCCAGGGCTTTGGCATCTTATTTAGTTTTCACAGAAGCCTGGCAGGGAAGGGGAAGGAGGGGTGGGGGTTTGTCCTATGTATAGTGGGGGAACGGGCGCTGGGGTGGGGAAGGCCACTCTGTGGACCACAGTCATCCTGGAGCTTCTCTTGCAGCTGACTCAGGGCCTATTTCTTTACCAGCAGCCCCTGGTTCCACACAATCGGAACTTGGGGTCGCCTCACTCTCCTGATGACCAAGATGAGTCTCTTGTCACTGTCACATGACCCTGTGCCCTCGGCTAAGGGATGCCGAGATAAACAGACCCTTTGAGGAGGCAAAAGTCACGCATATGCAGGCATATGTGTTCCAGGACACGGAGGGGGTACCCCAGAACCATGGTACAAATGAAAAGTTTTAATCACCTCAGCCAATGAGAAAAGTTGGTTACTGGCTTTCGGAGAGCTAAGGGGGCCTCTGTCCCTTCTTGGTTGTTCCTGGCTGGCTGAGGCCAAGGCTGTGGGTGCCTGGGGCTTTTCCTCACCTGCCACCTCAGGGATCACCCGCAGTCCCGAAGGGTGGGCATGTCTTACGTTTGTGAGTGGCCCTGAGCCCCAGCTCCAGGGCTGCGCTCCGAGGGGCCACAGGGAATGAGGCATTTGGAAGGCCTGGGCGGTGCTCACCAGGGAGCCTGCCGATGGGTGGGGAGGCTGTGTCAGTGCGGATGTGCTGTTGTGTGTGTCAGGAGGCGTCGGGGAGTCCTTCAGGGGCCCTGCCATGTCCAAGTGAGGTGCCCTGCTCCTCATGACATGAGAAGCTGCGTTTCTGTGCTGGGACCCAGATGTCTGACATGTTTGCTGGGAAGTGGGGGGGGGCAGTGAAAGTGGAACAGAGAAGGGAACATGGGGAGAGCGAGGAGGAGGAGGATGGAAGGGAAATTGGTAGGGAAGTCAGGACTAGAGAAAGCAAAGAATGGAAAATAAAAGGAAGGGAGAGAGTTGAAAGGAGAGAAAGCTGTTTGTTCTTAAGGAAGGAAAACTTGACTGATACATTAATAAGATTGGATGGGTTTTGTTCATTGCATCCCTTAGGTAGGATGCTCTAGGAAGCCTTAGCCCTGTAGGAACATCCTAGCATGTCACCTGTCAGAGGAGGAGGAGGGGAAGGAGGGGGAAAGTGGGAGAAGGGGAGAGAAAAAGGAGGAAAAGTAGAACTATAAAGAAGAAGAAGGAGGGCCCTCCCTGGTGGCTCAGGGGTTAGGGCATAACACTGTGAAGCTTTCTGGAGCCACTGCAGCATGAGTTTGATCCCCAGCCAGGGGGGGACCCACATGGTGCAGGAGACCTCTCCTGCCCCACCCACTGCTCCCCTCAGGAGTGTATTTCAGTAGATCTACCTGTTCTGCTCCCCAGTCTGTCTCTGGTGACTTCTCTCATCCTACTCCCTACACCTCTGGTCTGTACCCCAGTTCTTGTATGAATAAATAAATCTTAAAAAAATGAAAGAGAAAGCAAAAGAAAATTCTTCTAAGTTCTGATTCTCCTCATGATGACTTTAAAAATCTAATAGGGGGGCCTCCCTGGTGGGGCAGTGGGTTAAGCAACACACTAAGAAGCAAACCGCAGCCACTGCAGCATGAGTTCGATCCCTGCTGCCAGCCAGGGAGGGGACCCACATGGCGCAGCAGACCTCTCCTGCTGTGCCCGCTGCTCCCCTCAGCAGTGTGTTTCAGTCAGTCTGCCTGTTCTGCTCCCCACTTTGTCTCTGGTGAATCCTCTCACCACCTCCACCTCTGGCCTGTACCCCAGTGCTTGTATGCATAAATAAATAAATCTTTAAAAAAATCTAATAGGATTTAATGGGATTTTAAAATAGAAAGTGTTATCTTCTTCCGAAAGAACTTGCTTTTAATGACCGTTTCAGCTAATGCTTGAAGCACAGGCTTAAGTCTTGACTGACCAGGCAGCACAGATGGCAACATCAGTGACGGTCCTCATGTTTGTTTCCTAGCCTGAAATTTACTAAGCTCACCAGATTTACCAAGTATATGTCCACTGTACTATGTGACTGGGTCATTTCAGGAAAAATAAAGCAGGATTTTAATTTTTAATTGGAAAAACATATAAATAAAGAAAAGCAAATTCATCTCACCATCCAGTGACTACAACTACAGCAATTTCTCCAGGGTGTGTAATAATTATGCATATGCGAAGATGCCTATACATCCTGAAGAAGGTTCTACCTCAAAGCTGTCCAAGGATGGAAGACCCGACCTCGGGAAAAAGGGAGTAGCTTGTCAACAAAGGGTGTTGTGGGTTGAATTTCCCTGCCTTTCCTCACCACCAAAAGATAGGTCCACACCCTAAACCAGAGCCTTGTGAATATGCCGCCTTTAGAAAGAAGATCTTTGTAGATTTAATCATGTCCAGGATATCTAGGTGAGATCATCTTGGATTGGGGGGGGGGGGCGAGAATCTAAATCCAATGACCAGCATCCTTGTGAAAGGGAGGAGAGGGAGACCTGAGACCAGACATAGCTTGTCACCTGTCAAGCTACGTGAAGAAGGAAGCGAAGTCTGGAATTTGGTGACCATAAGCCAAGGAAGTCCAGGAACCCCCAGAAGCTGGGAGAGTCAAGGGAGGATTCTCTCTCCAGCCCTCAGAGGGAAGGGGACCTGCCTGCAAACACCTGATTTTAGACTTCCTGTCCCCAGAACTGTGGGAGAATAAGTTTCTATTGTTGATGCCATCACGTTTGCAGGGATGTCTTGTGGAGTGACAAAACACAAAGGGTTCCTCAATCTACTAAGAATGGAACTTCCATAGGATCCAGCAATCCGACTCCTAGAATATACCCAAAAGACACAAATACACTGATATAAAAGAATACCTGCACCCCGATGTTTATAGCAGCACTCTTTACAATAGGTAAGACCTGGAAACAACCTAAATGCCCAACAACAGATGAGTGGATAGGAAGCTGTGGTACATATATACGATGGAATACTACTCAGCAATCAAAAATGAAAAACTAGATGCATTCTTAGGAAAATGGATGGAACCGGAAGGGATTATGCTCAGCAAAGTAAGTCAGAAGGCAAAGAAAAATACCAGATGGTTCCTCCCCTAGGTGGAATATAAGGGAACCAAATAAGGATCAAGGAAAGGAATAAGAATAACAACAACAACAATAATAATACCAATAAAGACACAGAAACCAAAAATGAAAAGACGAGGACAAATTGGGGACACTTGGTGGGAGAGGGGAGAGGGAGGGTTGAGGGCAGATGGGAGCATGGGGGACTGAGGTGATGCTGCACTGGTGAGATGGTGATGGGGAATACATGGGGATTACAATAGATGTCAAATATATATAAATTAAAGGGGAAAAATAGAATAAAAAAATAAAATAAATAAAATATTGTTATTAAAAAAACACAAAGGGTTTAAGCAGGTCCTCTGTCCAAGGGACTCAAAGTAGTGTCTTAGGAGAAAATGCACAATTGTCTGTTATTAACAAAGAAGTGAAAGAGGCACACTGCAAACCTAAAATTTGCCAGTAATCGCATCCCTGCAAGATGCTAGAATGTGAATACTTCCCCTTATAAAAAGTTTAGGAAGAGCTGTGAACAGATAGCCTTGACTAATTACAGTTTTTCTTCATTTATATTTCTCCTATAAAGAGACACATAAGTAAGCAAACGGCCTACTTGTGGTAAGAAATTTGAGGTAGGAAAGACCATTATTGCAGACAATCTTCTTACCAGCTAATCGGCCAGGGAGTTGCTGAGGTTTATTCTCATACACTTATCCATTCAAGCAGCATTTATAAGTTCTTACTACATCAGGCAGGATGCTGTGCCTGGGATACAAAACAAGCCCAAAGCATTGTCTCTCAAGGGGTGTGCATACACTGCAGAGGGCAGAGTGGGAGGAGAAACCCGTGGATTGAGATCCATGGCGGTAGGCAGGGATGGAGCCTTTGTGGAATGCGAGGATCACTTCTGGGAGAGGCAAGGTCCAGGATTTCAGTATCAAAGGGCTTCTGTTCTGGATTTGAAGTTTTTGAAGAGCTGGGATAAATCTGCCTTTGTATTCCAGAAATTCTCTCACTTTCTTATTGCCAATCAATTGGTCTTGTAAATTTCAAATGATTATAGTTCTGGTGCTGCTGTAGACAATGCATTCACAGGTAGCAATGTCTTGAATTTTCAGAGACGCTGAAATCTGCAGACAGCTCTGGATCTGCAGACTTACATTAGCAGTCAAGGGCCAAGCCTCTCTCTCCCTCTCTCTCTCTCCCTCTACCCCCCACACATACCTGAGGAACATTAAGAATGTCAATAACCTTTACCTTATCATGCAGAAACACACCATTATTACAAACCTCATAAAAAGTTTCTTCGATTCAGGAAAGAAGTGTTTGTTCTGATACCATTGTTGGCTGTTCCCAGGTCACTTCCAGTGGCTTCGGTCAGCTACCTTTTATGCCTGTCTGTTGAAATTGTCTTCTCTAAGGTCACTCTGAATAACTCCCAGATGCTATTCAGTTACCAAATATGTGACACATTCTCAGGAATGCTGAGGGCTGTCCAGGTCATTCCCAGAGTGGCAATTTCCACTGCTTCTTCTATGCTCCCTGTAGAAATGTGTGTCCAGATAGCTGCACTTTAATCCATATCACCTGCCTATAAGGGATGAACGATAGAAGACCTACTGCAGGAGACATATGTATGCAAGACAGTAGAGAATGCAGCCTAACTGGTGTATGTACCGTAAGTTGGCTGGGTGAGACATTAGTAGTTGGAGAATTTTGTACCTTAGGTGAAAGACGCAAAGCAGTCACATGCCTGGGACAGATCATGTCCCATCTTCAGACCTCAGGTTTTTTTCCCTGTAAAATAGGTGAGGTTGGATTAGAACGCTCTTGTGTCTGGTGACAAGGAAGAAGCATTTCAAGCAATTCAGGGGTGTACTGGGTGGGTTTTCAGGGCAGATGAATATGGACTGTAGACTAGATGGTGTTTTGGAAGTATTGGACCCAGGAAACTCAGCTAAAAAGTTTTTTTCAGTCTGTCAGACTGCTTTCTCCCTTTGCCTGGGCTCCTGACTCATGGACCTGAAACAAACGACATTGTATCTCTGTCCCTGTCACTGTTGTCCCCTCCCACCAGTACGCAGAATTCCAAGTCAATAGTAAGACTGGTTTGCTGGCATAGCCTTTCCTAGGTCCCTACATGTTCAGTGTTACTTCTGCCAGATGACTGCAGGATGGGGTCTCAGGGTGGTGGGGTCCACTCTCTTCCCCTCTGGTTCCCAATTAGCCAATGAAGAAGGTTTTTCAGATAAGCAGACTGCTAACATCAGATAGAGGATGAGTCACAGTTTGTCCATGAATTTAATTTCTCAATTGCATGTGCATCTCCAGGAGAGACAAGAAGGAGGGGAGTTGCTATGAGGGTCTGTTTATGTTATAGCTCTCCCCTGTCTCTGGCCCTTTGGCTGCTCCACAAATAAGGGCTAGTACTCTTCATGCCTTTGCCACATGCATTCGCCTAACTTTATAGTAACATTTGTCCTCATGCATGTTTGTACTGTCTCAGCTGATCCCCACTACTGCCCTGCAAGTAGATGGGCCTGAAATTATTGCACCCATTTTATTTATGGGGACTGAGATGTAGTGCTGGGGTGACCTACCTAGTTGACAGGGATACTTAGTTTCGGAGCTGGAACTCTACCGGAGATAGCCAAGTTCAGCACTGATACTGCTTTGGACTTACCAGATCACAGTGAGTCCACCCAACCTGGGGGAGATTCAACTATGGGCGGACACACACCCCAGTTGTTCTCCTCCGGTGCTCCAGGCTCCAGCCCAGGACACACATTGTTGAAATCCAGTAGGAAGTTGGGTGGCAAGAAAGCTGGAGATGCAGCATAGAAAAGGGCAGTGTCTCCCATTGTCTGGGAGGGCAGACGGAGGTCACCTCCATCTTTGAAATCACCTTGTAGCTGTTCCTACCACAATGGCATCATCAAAGCTGCCAGTGTTAAGTGCTTGTTTCCCTGGGGTAGAAGTTCAGAATCTCTGACATAATTCAGGGAACCAGTGAACTTGGTTTGGCTAAAGGACATTTTTGTTTTTACTAAAGTAACTGAAATATAGCATTTCCTTCTTATGAAATAAAACGTCAAGGTAGAATTAGCAGGAACTACGACATTTTCAATATAAGATTTTTTCTATATGTACAGATTTTACAGATATCTGGAAATATCCTTTATGTTTTTCATTGCTTCAGAATTGCTGTTATCATTAGATCTGCCTGACTATAGATCATAGCATCAAATTAATGTTATAAAAAAGCAGATCAACCACTGTATCATGCGTTTTTTTATTATTTTGACAATAATAGTTGAATAAACAGTATCCTTTATAATCTTATGTATTTTATTTTATGCACTTACATTATTTTTTTCCTGCATGCACAGGGTTTATCAGACTACCAGCATAGAAATAAGTTGGCACAAATAAGTTGTTGGAAGCCCTACCCCTGGGCAGTGACAAAACTCCTGGAGACGGGGTCCAGGAAGTCCTGTGAGGACCATGATTCTGTTCAGAAACACTCTCAATACATCATTAGTTAAAGCAAAAATAAAATTCAGATCCGATTCTGGAGCAGAAAGGTGGTGACAATGAGGATGTGTCCAGAGGTAGAACTGGCCATATTGGGAGCAGTCCTGTTACCAGGGTCGTGGTCCAGAGCCCAGGCTGGAGGGCAAGGAGGGGTGTGCATGTGGGAGTCACGGCAGGAATGGAACCCCTGGAAGGGCTTTTCCTGGTGGGCTGATTGGCGTGTCTGAATGACTGTGGCGCGTGGCTGCTAACATCAGGCTCCCATTCCTGCACTTTAATCCCCTTCTGCTCTCCTCTGCCCTTAGACAAATTCATGACAGCCCTGAGCCAGTTCTCATTCGGGAAAGGAAGAGCAGGAAAAGGTAGTAGCCTAGGAAAGGAGACTGAGCTTCTAGATAGATGGCCAGAGACCACCCAGATAGAGGTAACAGTGGGACAGATACACAGGCCTTGAGATTTCTGAGGATTCTCGAAACCCTCTGGAAGCACAACCTGATCAAGACCAGCTTCCTATAGACACACGACTGGGGCTGGCTGCGTTACCTGCTTGCATCGACTCTAAAAAGCCCCTGGTTATAAGATGCACTGTGGCTTTCTTTACGTACCGATAAGAAAGAAGAGAATGTCACCAAGGACGGCGCTGAGACACCACCCATGGGGAGACGTGGCAATATGTGAGTAGTGGTGGCAGTCAGAACTGATGAGAGGGGAGTCATGAAATATTTATTGGAGGGTGACACGTCTCCCAGGGGTGCCGGGCTGGGGTCGTGCACATTTCCTGCAATTGTTTGCTCCTCAGCCTGTGAACCCAACTGCTTCTGCTTTCCCCACCTCAAGCACAATGTCCTTCTGTTGGTCGATGCTCCAGAAATGCTGGTTGTGCTGGTCACTGAGTGTGTGTCCTGAAGGAGGAAGGACTGATGGGGGCCACCCACCCCGGCGGGAAGGACTCTTCTGACACGGACACGTTCAGAATTTGGAGCTCAGGATGGTCATAAAGGGCAGATGAACTTTTAACCCATTTTATTATTATTTTAAAATTCTCTGCCCACAATGTGCCCCCTTTTCCCCTGTGCCCAGGATAGACTATTTCCCCAGCACCCCCTCCCGCTTCATGTGCTCAGGCAATGCATGCAGCAATGAATAGAGCCCCATCAACTCTGCAATGAATCCAGCCACAGTAAATGTGATCAGACATCTCCGGTCGCCCACTCGGGCAGTCATGGCTTCCCTTTATTTGCCTGAACCCCTGCAGATGCTGGGTAGCATGGAGAAGGTGGATGCAGCACTGAAAGACAGAAAAGACAGTGCTTATGAGTATTTCCATCTTACCCCAGATGCTGTCCCAGCCTCGCTGTCTCCCTGGGACTGAACCAACATTGCAACCCTATAGGGAGTGACCTTGCCAGGGGGCCATGGAGCCTTTGTTGAGTGGTTCTGGGTATTAGGAGTTGGGAGAAGAGCATGTGGGTGCCTCCTGGCTGGCATCTCAGGGACTTGCCCCACAAGCCTGGTGCAGGGATGGCAATCGGGAGTGGTATTGCCTACAGCCAGCTGGTCTATTGGGATGACCGGGGAGGGCTGGACCAAACCTGCGTTCATGAGTCACAGCAGCTAAGTTTAGTGCTGGCTTCAATGGCAGAACAGATGGACGGCCGAGCAAAGATATTCTGCTGGACTCTCGCCCAGCCTGGCCCCGTCCAGTGGGTCAGGCTTAGGGCTGGGCTGACAGACACACACATGAGGAAGCATGCTCCCAGGTCATTGGACTGCCCATCACTCCTGTGGAATCATTCATTCAAAAGCTTTCATCACAATCCTATAAATGTAAATAAGGCTTCCCTTAAAGAACTTATAACCTAAATAGAAGACAGACTTCAGCCACATAACTATGTCAAAGGATGCACATCGATTGGAAATGGACAGGAGACAACGACTGATTGATTCTTGGACACCATTTTACAATCAATGAAAGAGTCTCTCTCAAGTCTATCATTTTATTTGCTCCCAACAGCAATTTTGTGAAGCTGTATTATTATCCCCATGCTACAGAGCAACACAGTGGTCAACTAAGTGGCCCAATGTCTTGGTGGCAATCGATTGAGGGAGTTAGCGTCAAGACATCCTCATTCAGTTCTCATTTCGGAATCTTCTCCATAGCTCTTTGCCTTCATGTCAGCTTTTGAAAGGACAGGTCATGAAGGACGGATGCCCATTTGCTTGGCTAGGAGAGTGTGTGGTCTATGACGCAGTGTACACCAGCACAGATAGTTCAACGAGCTTGTCATCTCCTGGCTTCGTCATTCTTATGTCTTTGACCCGTTTAACTTGCCATTGGCTCCTCAAGACACTGTCTCATTCTTTCTTGTCCTGGGCATATTTTATCCTTCTTATATCTTCTCCTGTTTCTTCAGGAATAACATTTCTCTTCATCCCTGGAAGTACCCTTGGTATGAAAAACCAGGAAGGGATGAGCTGGTGGGAAGGCTGGCTGTGGGGTGATGGAGGTGATAGGAGAGGACTGGGATTCATTCCCTGAAGCTTTCATCAACATTGTGTCCCTCCTGGTGTCTCTCATGTCCACAGGTAGAATTCAGCACAGTGGCCTCCATTTCATCTGTGTCCTGGAAACTCAGGCCAACCATGTGATTTCTCCAGGGAAATCTACTCTTTTCCACATGGGGAAGGCCCAGGATAAAGCATCTGGTTTGAAATCCAAAGGACACACCTCTTTTAAGTCTACTTTATGCTTTTCAGACAAGTTCTTAGTTCTTTTCAGACAAGAACTAAGACTGTGTTCTGGATCTGTTATGATGGTCATTTCATGGGTTTCCTAGTCTAAACTTGAACATGTTCCCTGGATGCTCTGTAGACTTGACTTGTTCATTTCCAAGCTCAAAATTTTCACATGAAATGGTTTGTGAGACCAGCTTGGGTCTCTCTTCTGATGGAATGGTGAATGCTGCTGGATGTCACTTCCCAATCAGATGGTTTGGATATATTTGGGATGTGGGGAGGGAGTGGGCTGAAGGGGAGAGATGGGGGAGCGTGGGGTGGGGGCAGGAATGCTGATGTGGTTATTGATAGTCAGCAGGTGACATTCTTGTTTCATCACATGATGAGTGTTTTCAAGGCACTGAGCCAAGACCAGCCATAAACCTGTCAGGTGAAACATCTCCATGAAATATTCCCTATCTCACAAAGCAGATGTCTACAGAAGCACCTGATTCACTCCTTGAAGTGGCCATAAAGTGATCTGGAGAAGCTGGAAACGGGTGGGTGTGTCACAACCCGCTGATGAGAGCTGGGACTGGCACCCAGGTGCTTGGCACTCTGAGTTCATGTGGATCTCAGTCATGGAGGAAAGATGCCCACGTGGTAGTCACCTGGTTCTAGCTCTGTCCCTAATTATTTTTGTGATCTGGGGTATGTGATTTATCCTCTCTGGGTCTCAGTTTTGTTCTCCATGAGATCTGGTTTTGGAAAAGCTGACCTGTAGCTCACTGAGGGCAGCAGCTATACCCTCAGTTTTGAAGTGCCTGCCACTCAGGGGTGCAATATGAACACCAGAGAGTGAATGAGTCAATGTTCTATGATTCCATGAAGATCCATTCTCATATTAGCTCTGAATCTGTGAATCTGCTCCTCTTTTTTTCATCTGTGATCTTCCATACTCTATTTTGTAGTATGAGCCTTTAAAAGGAAGATTTTCTAGTGGATTCTATTAGCATTCTGCCCATTGCAACACACTTGTAAAGAAGAGCTTGACATGCTCCGTACAGTGATGACAGGGATGGTGGGCAGTATATGGAAACTTCGGGTGTTGGATCCTCCATATTTTACCTATGGTCCTTTTTAAAAAAAATGTAATTATTGCATCACCCTTCACATTTGTACAATGTATGTTTTCCCCGTGAAATAGCCACTACAAATTCACCCATGCACCACCACCATAGTCCATTGTGCACATATTAAAAAAACTAGCAACAGCAAGTGTTGGCAGGGATATGGAGGAAAAGGAACTCTACTACACTGCTGGTGGGAGTGTAGACTGGTTCAGCCACCTTGGAATTCTGTGTGGAGGTTCTCTAAACTACTGAAAATGGAGCTTCCATATGATCCAGCAATTCCACTCCTAGGTATTTACCCAAAGAACACACATATATTAATTCAAAAGGACACCTATGGTCCTTTTTAACTTCATTTTTAAAGTTTCAGGTCATGGGTTAATATCATACCAGTGTGGATGTCTTCTTATGATGTTGTTTTCAGCACATGAGGAGGTGTCCATCCACAAGTGAATGTATGTGTCCTATTCTATCCTTCAGCATGGTGGGCCCACATTGTGTTTGCTTTCCTTGCATTCATTTCCCTTCTTTTAATGCCTCCATTACCTCTTGCTAACACCTCTCCCCCACTCTCACCTTCATACCATGAGTACAGCTGACCTTATTCTTTATGAGAGTGGTGAGTCATTCTTGACACAAGGTTTGGGTCAGTGAAGGACACTTGATCGGATCAAATCTGAGGGGTTCAATTCTTTTAAAAAAATTTATTTATTTATGCATGCATGCAAGAGTGAGGGTACAGGCCAGAGGTGTGGATGATGAGAGGATTCAACAGAGAATCCAGAGACAGTGGGGAGTAGAACAGGCAGAGTAGAAATATGCTGCTGAGGGGAGCAATGGGCGAGGCAGGAGGGGTCTGCTGCACTATGTGGGTCCCCTCCACCATGTGGATCCCCTCCCTGGCCAGGGATCCACCTTGCGCTGCTGTGCCACAGATGCTTCACAGTGCAGCACTCAACCCGCTATGCCACCAGGGGGTTGAACCGCTTAGGGGGTTCAATTCTAAGGTTTTTGATGGAACTTCTGGAGAGAAAGTCTTCTCGTTCCACTGGACTTAAAACTGTAGTTGTGAGTCTATACTTCCAGCAGACAACCTCTCCCCTCTATCAGGAGGTAGAAACACAGCTGATAATGGAGGCTACACAGAAGAAAGCAGAGCTGAGAGACAGAAAAAGACATTGTTTGAGTACCTGGAGCCAATTGGGCCTGAAGCCAAACCTCCCCCAGGGTTTTAGTTGTGTGAACCAATAAATTCATACTTTTAGTAAAGACAATTTGGGTTGGGTTTGCTGTCACTTGCAAGTGCAAGAGTGATAAAACTTCATTGAGGTGAAGCTGTGGAGTCTTCCCTCTTTGTTTGACATCCCTGCTCCTTCTCAAGTCCAAGTTTGGTGACTACAGAGCCCTGCTTTTGTCTTCTCGACTGGCCTGGAGTTCAAACACAGCTTCGCACAAAGCCTCCGTGGAGGATGGCTTGGGGGTTCTGGAATGTGTGGTGGACCCTGGGCTGCATTAACTGACACCACAACCACTTTTTGCAATCTTCACCTAGCTTTATGGCTGTTTCCTTTACTTAAAGCTCTGTCACTTTCCATTAAGAGTCAAATAAATCAGATATTCAATTCTTTTATTTTAGGGAATATGTGTGTGTGTGTGTGTGTGTGTGACTTTTCCTTGGCCTTTTTGTTGAATTGTCTATTTCAGAGAAATCAATTACATAATGATCCTTATGTCAAATTATCTTTTCTCTCTTCCATGTCTATTATATCCCAATTGATTTTCTTCTATTAGATTTCTCTTGTGCATTTAATAGGATTATCATGGGATTTTCCTTTTTGTTAGTAACTTGATTTTCAAGTAAAACTCCTTTTCCTGGCTGCTTCTTATTTACTTATTTATTTTTGATGTGCAATAGTATCTTTTTTACCTCAAACATTCCCTTTGGTCTGGAGACATCTCATTTCATTGTTCCATCAACTTGTCTTCTTAAAATTTTAGTTGAAGCTCTAACAAAATCATTCACAAGCATGAACATAAGTTCCTTCATTCTCCATCCTCTTGGCTTATGTTTCTTTCCTGTTGAGATTTTTCTCCTGAATTCTGCGTGCTTCCTATGCTGTGACTTGGACATGATGGCTGCTTCCTTTCATCGGTTGGTGGTTGATGTGTGTGATTTTTTCAGCCTCTGTGTTCTGATCCTGTAAGTGATGCTGACTTGGCGCCTTTTCCTTGGTGATGTGAGAGCGGTGTGTCTGCCCTGTTACCTGTCTGAGCCTCGCTTGTCATCCTCTTCTCAGCATGAGAGTCTGACAGGGTAGGAAGAGTCCAGTCAGCTGGGCCTATCTCCCTGTGTGGCTGTCTTCTATCAGACGGCACCAGCCCTCTCTGTTCTTCTTTCTGGCCTGGGGAAATCACCAGTATTCAGAGCAGACTCCAGGAGCTTCACTTCCACAGAGAAGGTCGACTGAGGATGTTCATTTCTTGTCTCACCCTCTCTCTTTCACAACTGCCTCTCATCTGCTTCAGCCAGAGGTGGAGAAAGTTAGACCCCCTACCTCATCCCACCTCTCCTAAATTTGACTTCTAATAAACATTTTTCACTATTTTGTCAGTTCGCCAGTTCTGTTTCAGGCCTCAGGAGGTGCCAAGATTGCTATTTCTCTTCTTGGTTTCACCTTCAGAAATTTTTAATTTCTAATTTTAATTTTTAATTTGAGGATGGGACTATTTCCTTGTTTGACTGCTGCTAAGAAACTGTTGCTAAGTTGTAATATTTTGATTTTAAATTTTAATATTTTCTTTTAGTAAATATTTTTGCTGAATTTCAATCTATGTGGCTTCCTGAGATCTAAGTTAAGGAGAAATCACCAGAGGTAGCGTCATCAAAAGAACATAGATGGGCTTCCTTGTTGTCACAGGGATTAAAGTCTCAGTGCTATCAAGCTATCAGCAGCCACTGTGGTATGAGTTCGATCCCCACCCAGGGAGCTAACCAACATGGTGCAGCAGAACTCTCTTGTCTCGCCCACCGCTCCCTTCAGCAGTGTGTTTCAGCATATCTGCCTGTTCTCCTCCTCACAGTGTGTCTGGTGAATCCTTTCACCTCTTGCACCTCTGGCCTGTACCCCAGTTCTTGTATGCATAAATAAATAAAAATAAATCTTTAAAAATAAAAGAACACAGGCTCTTGTCCCTGCCAGATCAGACGGTGGACTCCAAGTCCATGAGATTCTAGCCAGTCTCCGGTCATGGAGCCCCTCATCTGCAGAACTGTGGTGCAGATGAGGGGCGCTGCACATAGAATGTTTGGTATTGGTGCATGTTCAAAATGGCACCTGCACTGGGGAGGGGTTGCTGCTGTGTGGTTCCAGCACCTTGTAAAGCAATGAGGAACATGAAGGGTGATCAGCTCGGGTCATGGATTCCTTTGTGTACTTTCCTGTGCTCTTCATAAAACTCACTGGCAAAATGTAGAGCTGACGGTTATTTGGAGAAAGGATGTCATCTTTGTCTTCATATAGCCTGGTCCTGAGACCTACTTGGTGTTTCCAAATGCCTGTCTGGGGATTTGCTGGCTTTAAGAGGTAGTTCTCTGGTGCTCCACTTTTTCTTTAATTTTTTTTCCTACAAATTCTTGTAGGAAGGTCATCGACAGCCACAGGCAGAACTGTGCTCTAGGGTCTGGGGACTAGGAAGGAAGTGCCCAGAGGTAAGAAACCCACTAAGTTTTCTGCCCGCTTTCTCTCTACCATATTTTGTGGTAGACAGACTTTCAGGCAATGAGCCTTTCTTTTTCTTTTTTTAAAGATTTATTTATTTATGCATACAAGAACTGGCCAGAGGCACTGTGGGTAAATGGGGAGCAGAACAGGCAGACTGACTGAAGTACACTGCTGAGGGGAGCAGTGAGCCAGGCAGGAGAGGTCTGCTGTACCATGTGGGGTCCCCTCCCTCACTGAGCATCGAACTCACACCACAGTGGCTACAGAAGCTCCACAGTGCTGTGCTCATCCCCCTGAGCCACCAGGGAGGCCCCCAAGCAATGAGCTTTTCAACCAAGTTTGACACCTGCAGTTGTCCTGATGCATCTGTGGCAGCTTGGAGGCTCCTACCCCTAGCCCCGGCACACTGAGTGGGCTTTACTTGGCCAGAATAGAAAAAGCCTGTACAAGGAGTATGTACAAGGTGGGTGAGTCTTAAATATCAGATGTGAAAAGTCACATCATTCAAAATCCTGATGCAACCAGGTGTTAGTAATAGTAACAGTCACTATAAAAATACAGCAGAACAGAATACAAGATCATTGCAAGTCTGCGTGGACATGCATCATTCTATGATCTCTCTGGGACTAATTTCTTCATCTGTATGTTGGAGATAATGATAATACCTACTACATAGTTTGGTTGTTGGGATTGATGCTTCTAGAGTACCTGGTGTATTTTCTGGTAAAGAGTTAGGACTCAGGAAATGAAAGATGTTAATGTTATTTTCTAATAACTTTGTCTGTTTACAAATAAATAGTCAGAGATGCTGTAATACACACACACACACACACACACGTATCACACAACTAAGAAACTGTCAACCATCGTCTTTAAGTGGTGATTGTGGTGCTTACATGGAAGAAGCCAGGAATGAAAGCTCCTCTTAATTTTGTCTCTGCATTAACCATGCAACTGTGTTTTGGAAGCTAGACAGAGTCCAGCATAAAAATCATCCATGAGAACAAGCTGACTTAGCTCCTAGAAATTTCTGGCATTTATGACTTTTTATTTTTGTCCCTGGTGAGGAGAAAAATTAGGGAGCCAAGCCCATTGGATTGTCAACAGGGAATGAGGAGGAATGGGGCTGAAAAATAGCAGTTATAAGTGTCTGAGGAATTTGAGTAGACATGTTTGTAGGGTTGGCATTTTGAAGGCAGAATAGTGTGTGTGTGAATGTGTGTGTGTGTATAAGTACACATGCAAGAATGTCTTTAAAGGCCTATGCTGGTAGCTACTAGAAAGACAAGAAAATGTAGAAAGAAGAAAAAACCTCGAGTATATAATTTTTTGCAGATCATATTTTTAAAGGAAGAAGATATAATAATATTTCTCATCTTGAATATTTTCTTTTTCAGGAGTTAGAGTTTCATTTCTTCACCTGCCCAGTCATGTCCCTGGGAAAAGAGGGTCAGGTCAATGCTGAGATAGCAGGCCATCAAGTCAAAGGACCATGAATGTCCACCAGTACGACTGCCACTACCACTCCAACCTCGTGACCCATAGACCATCGAACCATTGCCTGGTCCAATACAGTGTCATGCTATTATTGCTCATGAGTTTTCACCTCATAGCATGATGGATGGAAATGGACCATTTAACAGGTGCAGTAAATAGGATTCCTGAACAAGACCATGATTCAGAAGCCACACTGTGATGCTAAAAGCAAGTAGCATCCTTGAAAAGATTCTAAATGGCAGAAATTTGATATTTTTGTGTAATCATTCTTTTTGAGCATTTCTCTCTCTTCATAGTCCAATTTAATAAGAATGGCAATACTATAAGCAGCCAATTGATGTTTTGCTAAATCCTAAATCTGTGTGTGGAGGGGAGTGAATATGTATGTGAGGGTGGTACAGACACATATGGGAGTGAATAGGGAGGAAATCTATACCACTGATTTGAAGAAGATTTAATAATGCCGATTTAGCTACTTACCGCTTCCTTAGGTAGATTTCCAACACCACAGAAAGAAATTCTCTCATTCTTAGAATTTTTTGATTAGAGAAAGAGAAGATGCAGGTTTAGGTGCAGGTAATCAGATTTTATTCTTTCTTAATGGATCTAGACAAAAAGAAGTTTTTAAACAAAGCTTTCCATAATAAGGCAAAATTTATGAAATGCCCTTTGGATCTATGACCAGATACTTTTAAGAGAGAATTAATCATAGACCCCAGAGAAGAGGGGGAGACACACTCTTCCCCACTGGTGGCCTCAATTCTGCAGTCAGTCTTGTAGGGTTTATTGCTGCCTTGGTTCTTTGGTTTGATGTTGATAACTTTGCTTTGTTTTTCTGCTCCTCATATAGGTGAAATGATCCAGTATTTGTCTTTCTCCTTCTGCTAGGGGGGACCCACGGGGAGGATGTGGCTGCCCTTGGTAGAGGGAAAGAAGAGAGAAAGTGGGTGGAGGAGAGAGATGAAGGTTTCAGTATCTCATCCCTTCAGTCCCAAGATCCCCTACTGTTCTTTCCTGAGGGACTGGACCTGTTTCTCCTCCTTCCAATTTCCCCTAAACACCGTGGCCCTAATAATCCCCCTAAATCACGGCTCACTCCCCGTCACTCCCCTTTCTCCCTGTTGTCTGTTAAATCAAGTCCAGCTTCTCTGCGTCACTGTCACTTGCGTTGGCTTCCGGGATCAGCCTTTCCTGGCCTATCCTGCTTGATCTCTGATACCTCCCAGTCACCCCTTGTGGAGCAGGGCTGTGTCCTCGCTGCTTCCTGTACAGAGTGGGCCTTTCCCACCCCTGCTCTCTGCGCTTGCTGCTCTTCCTGATCAAATATTGTGCCTCGTGTCCCTCTCTGGCCCTTTGGGACAGATTCTTTGAGCCCAGTGGTAGATAATAAATGACAGGCTCTCGGTGTGTGGGGGAAAGAATGATGGGAGGGGGTCAGAATATATAAACCACCTCCATCCACAAGTTGATTATCAACACAACTCTGAACAAGGAAGAATATGGACACAGTCCCTTGGGCCCCCCTGGTCCCTTTGCCCCTTTGCTCTCCACACCCCTCTCTTCCCCACTGGTGGCCTCAATTCTGCAGTCAGACTTGTAGGGTTTATTGTTGCCTTGGTTCGTTGTTGATAACTTTGCTTTGTTTTTCTGCACCTCATATAAGTGAAATGATCCAGTATTTGTCTTTCTCCTTCTGACTTATTTCACTTAGTATGATCCCCTCTAGCATCTTTCAGTGGCACAAAGTCAGCCCAGTAGCAGGCTGTGCTGGAGGAAAGATCCAGTCTTTCTGATGTTATGTCCAGCCATTTGCTCACTTAACCTGTGACTCCACCTGGATCTTTAAATCACAGCAACAGGCCGTTCACTTTCCTGGGGGATTCTGTGGGTTTCTGTGATATGGGGATATGGAGACATTTGAAATGTAAAAGGGCATGACATGAGTCACATAATTAGGTTATTTGGACTTAAAGTTGAGCCAGCTTGAGCAGGGAGCACCTAGGATGTCTGAAAACCAGTCAAAACCTGTTCAGAAATGTTTGGAAACCAAACTTTTGAACCCAGAACTGTAAAAGGAAGATCTTAAAAATAGTTTTGCTTTGTGTGTGTTCAGTATGTTCAATTAATATGAAAGCTTGCTTTCAAACATATGGAAGAGATTTTTCATCAAAAAAAGGATTTTTACTGGGTTTCAAATTTCTAGTTGTTGCCTGTCATTTGATATAAAATATCTGATTTTCAAGATTTTTCTGAAGCCAACCGGAAAAGTAGATAAAATTGCTTTCTCTTCCAAATGGGATGAAGGTGTGTGGTTTTTTTTGGGGGGGGGAGGGGGGTCACAAAAGACAGACTCCTTGGTGACACTTGGTGACTGATGGCAAGTCAATCAAGGCCTAGAAAGCAGCTGAGCATGTTCATCTTCCCAGCAGCGAATACTGAGGAATCCTGTGGCGGAGGATTCTTGCCTCCATGGTGAATGATGGAAGGAAGAAGAAAGTTGTAGAAACAATGTACAAAAACCACCTAAAGCTATGTGATTATATGTATCATGATAATCTGCAAAGAACAAATAGCTGGAAGTGTTTTTATTTGCCTCATGGAAATCTTCCTCCTGCATCAGTGTGACAAACAGGAAACCCACCTACTTCCCATTTACTATCACAACTACCCCATGATCTGTCTCCCAATCAAGCATCCAGAATCATGCCTTATACTCTATGTTCAAGGGCGGGATTAAAGGGAAAACTAAGCGGTCTGGATTCCAGTTCTGCTCCCGCCTTAGAAAAGATGCTCTTGTCATCTTTACTCACATTTTGGATCTTGAAGATCAGATCGGACCTGCCCCGGGCCCCTCTCCTGGCCTCCCTCCTAGTGATGATGGCAGGACTTTGGTGCTCTTTGATTACTGAGGCCTTGCTCCGCTGGCTTATAAGGACTTTGTTAATAGTCATTGCTTCCCATCCATCTACTTCTACTCCCCCTACCACACATACACAGGTTTATACATGAAAGGATTTAATAAATAATGGATGGATGGGTTTTTAATAACATGGTGACCCTAGGGAAATCATTTTTCTCCCAGGATTTCAATTTCTCTTTTTAAAAAAGAGCTCTGGTATAAAGTCTCTTCGTCGCATTCCATGCTTTTTTCTATGACCCTTCCCTCTTTGATAGTAACACAACTTCATAGGGCCAGAAATACGTATTCATTTTCCAAAGAGAGTTTTTTTTTTCATATATGCTGACAGTTACTAAGATTAGAAAACTATATCCTCACCCTCTAGGCCCTCTGCCTCCATTTATTCGGACAAAAGCAAATGAAACATTGTGTGTGAAAGTGGGAGCAGTCAAACACTTTCTCTGAGTATTACAAAAATTAATAACGTTATGTTTAGGAGTATTATGGCTACAAAAGAATTGAACAAAAAGTATAGCATGTTCTCACATTCACTCTCCCTTCCCCTGTGGGCTCCCCTATTATTAGAATGTTGCACCACTGTGGTACATTTGCTGCAGTGAGGAGCCATTCCTGATATATTGTTAATAGCTAAAGCCCTTTACATTCAAATCCTTTACATTCAAATCTTTGTGTTGTGCATTCTGTGGATTTTGATAAATGTATAATGACCTGTGTCCACCACTACAGTATTATACAGAATAATTTCATTGCCTTAAAAATCCCCTGTGCTCCACCTGTTACAGGGCAGGGAGAGAAGCACCCCAGAACCCCCAAGCCTGCCCTCTCTGAATGGGTTCTGCCATCCGCCGCATTAAGACAAACACATAAAACCTTTAATGGAGAGGAGCTTTAATACAACTAGGGTACAGTAAAGAAAGAACAAAGAATATAGTTACTAAGTGAAGCATCCAAAGTTACCCATCTCCTTGAGGGTAAAAGTCCAGCTAAATAGGATTGGCCCAAAGCAAGGCCCAAAAACCTGCCACACATCTAAAGGACCTTTCAGTAGCGACCCATAGAAAAGGGTCAGAAAGAGTCTGACAAATCTGGGAGGAAAAGAGCAAAATCAAAATTAAGATGACAGCTGCCATTGTTAACCTCCCCACGGGTCTCTCACCCACATCTGTTCCAACCAGTCCAAGACCAAAAAGCAA
>JAGFMF010011958.1:7840029-7854438 GCA_019455555.1 Galemys pyrenaicus | reverse complement strand
TCTTCATAGAGGTATTGTTAGAATTAAATTTGATGCTCCTTTTTAAAGGTTTAGAATATGACTTTATATACACAATAAATATTAGCCATTATTAACCAAAAAAAATCAAAGTTTGTGAAATAAACTCAACCTTTTCAAAATCTACTGTCTCTATCAGAGTGCATTCATTCTTTCAGACAAACAGAACAAACCCCATAAACTTGGTGACTTACAGCAAGACAGGTGTATGCTTTCACAGCTCTGGGGTGTAGAAGTCTGAAATCAACTTACTGGTGTGAATCCACTCCCACTGGTGGCTCCAGGGGAAGGTCTAGTCTTACCTCTTCCTACTTCTAGTGACCATGGACCTTCACGGTGACTGGGTCACTCTCTCTGCTTCTGTCCTCACATGACATTCTACTGCATGTTTTTTCTTGTCTTTTAGGACAGTGACCATTGGCTTTTGCCACCACCCCCCTACCACCACCCCCTGCCCCCAGGCAGTCCTGACTGATTTCATTTCAGAACTCTTCTTTGTATCTACAAAGACACTTCTTTCATGTAAGGCAAATTGACAGGATGGGATAATAAAATGTACTGGTGGAAAATTAACCTCTGTATTTTGAAAAAGGAATATACACATTAAATCTAAGTCAAACAGGATTTAAAGTCAAAAGGATCATGTACCAAAATTGAGAGAAGCTACGTAGTTTGGAGTCCTTATTGTACCAAGATTATAAGCTGCCCCTTTACTGATTTTCTATTTTGACGTTTCTCCCCCAACCAGTCATAGTACAAGAAGTCTTCACTTAAAGTCCTTGTTAGGGTTTGAACAGTGCAACTTTAGGAAAAATGATGTATAATGAAGCCAACTTTATTATAAACTAATTGATATAAATGAGCTAAATTCCTAAGGCAAAAAAGAAATCACCACACTGCTAAATAAAGACCCCAAGTACCTCTATGATTGAAGTTTTGTTGGAAGTCAGTCCTCCATTCACTGTTTTTCCAACCTGCTGAATCTACTTCAGGGCTGCAGGTAGCTACAACCTGTCCTGGCAGCTCAGGGCACAAGACAGGAACCCCTCCTGGACAGGACACCCTTCTATCACAGGACGTACCAGACACACCCACGCTCACTGAGACCAGGACCATGCAGACACGTCAGTTAAACTAAGTGTACATATTTTGGTGTGGGCAGAAACTGAGTACTCAGATAAACACCATGCAGACACGGAAGAATCTGTAAACTCCACACACACCATGACCCAGCAGGAACAGATTTTCTCATCAGCAACATTAGAGTGAAATGATATTATTTGAGAACCCACAGTAGATATTGGTTTTTGCAGGCTTCTTGGGCTCCCCTTCATCTGTGGTCCCCAGATCTGGAACACCACTGGGAATTTCCTCTTAGTCACTAAGCTTCTGGTGAGGGCCCTCCCCACTAGACGAGAGAAACACGTGACATGGCCCTGGCCAATCATATATTTCCTTGGCCAAATGGTTGGTTCTGAGATGGACATATGACCCAATCAGAGTCCACAAGATTTTAGCTAGGATTTTTGAGAGGCAGGGACATTTGGTCTCTAGATTTGAGCTTGAGGTAATTTGAGATTTTTGCTGCCAACAGGAGCAGATCAAGACCTGCTGGTTTGGGCCCTTGTGAAAAGTCACATGTCAAGCGGCAGTCTTTTGTTATGTGAGCCCTTCAGTTCCTTTTTATTACCAAGGCAAGTTGACGCTGGAGTGTCTAGTTAATTGACGCTCCTTTCTTTGAACTAGAATGAAGATATAATAAACACTGCACATACTTTAAGAGTAAATTTGTGCAAGTAAGTGGCTTTTCGTATGTTCACCTAGTTGTGCAACAATCACCACTATGTGACTTCAGTACATTTTTACCACCCCGAACAAAGACTTCTACACATTAATGCTACTCTCCACCCTTTCCACCTGGACCCTTGAGACCAATAATCCAGTTTCTGTCTCTGGATTTGCCTATTCTAGATACTGCCTATAACTGGAATCACACAATATGTGTTCCTTTGGGTCTTGTTTTTCCACTTAGCACATACTTCCAATGTCCCTTGCTGACTTGGGTCTCAGTAATGCATTCCTGTTCATTGCTGAATAGTGATGCTCTCCATGGACGATCACACTTTGTTTATTCTTCAAATGATGGGAGTTTATTTGGTTGTTTTCATTTCTACTTTTTAGCTATTATGGGTAACATCGCTGTGTACATTTTTTTTTTTTTGCAAGCTTTGTGTGGTCAGATGCTTTCATTGCTCTTGGGTGAATATTTAGGAATGGGATATCTGGGTCATATCGGTACCTCGATATTTATCTTTTTGAGAAACTGCTAAATATTTTCAAAACTGTATCAATTTATAATCCTGCCAGAAAAACATATCAGATTTGTAATTTCCTACATTTACACCAATGATTGTTGTTATATATTATTAGTATTATCATCCTAGAGTGTGTGAAATGGTATCTCATTGTGGTTATAATGTGCATCTCCCTAATGGTTAAATCTATGCATGTTATTTATTTTTTTCTTTTTTGGTCAATGACCTCTCTCTCTCTCTCTCTCTCTCTCTCTCTCTCTTTTATTGAGAACTGTCTATTCAAAGCTTATACTCATTAAAAAAAATGTTAGTTGTCCTTTCATGGCTGATTTGTAAGACCCCTTTATATATTCTCCACATATGCTCTTTGCCAGATACAAGACTGGCAAATACTTTCTACCAACCTTCATTGTCTTTTCACTTTGTTGATGGTGTCTTTTGAATCTTGAACATATAGCTTATTGTGGAGAATATTCCACATGAACTTAAAAGAAATGCATGTGATACTGTTGTTGGGTGGAGTATTTTAGAGACGTCTCTTAGATCCAATTTGTTTACAGAGTTGTTCAAGTGTTGTAGTTCCTTGTTAGTCTTCTACCTAATGGTTCTACCCTCGATTGAAAAGAGGTTATTGAACTCTCCACTTATTATTGCTAAATTGTCCATTTCTCCCTTTAATTCTGACAAATTGTTGCTTCATATATTGTGAGACTCTGTTGTTATGTGTATAGATGTTTTCAATTATTTTTTCTTCCTGATTTTTTTTTCTTGAAAAGAAAGGTTTATTTAGGAAAAAGGGAAGAATAAAAACTCTGAGGTACCTGGGAGGGGCAAGAGAGCCCTATTTCTTCCTGACTAATTGATCCTTTTACCACTATACATCTATTACTTTGTCCCATGTGATAACTGTTGTCATAAAGTCTACTTTTGTGCTATAAGTGTGGCCACTGCAGTTTTCTTTTGGTTGCTAATTATATGGCACCTGTTTTCGGCACGTTTTTCAATCTATTTGTGTTTTGAATATAAAGTATATCCCCTGTAAGCAGCATGCAGATAGATCACTCTAAAAACTTCACTTGACAGCTTCTTTCTTTTAATTATTGTGGTTAGAGCATTTACATTCAGTGTAATTCCTGCTAATATAGGACTTATATCTGCCATTTTTCTATTTGTACTTTATATGTTGTAATTCATCTTGTTTCCTTATATCCTATAGCTGCCTTGTTTTGTGTTAAATATTTTCTAGTGTACTATTTTAAGTTCTTGATGATTCTCTTAGAAATTTTTTGTTATTTTCTTAAACGTTGTTTCTATGGATTATAGTTCAAGTCTCAATTTACAAAAATCTAGAATCTATTATTAATACATAATTGATTTTAATAGTATACAAAATGTCTGCTTCTTTATAGTTCCATCTCCCTCTTATGCTGTTGATGTAGCCAGATATACTTATATATTGTGCATCCAGAAACACAGGTTAAATAATCATTTCACACAATGTCTTTTAAGTCAGAAAAGAGAAAGGAGTTATGGATTTTTTTAAAGTTGTGTACCATTTTATATTTATCTATAAATTTGCCATTACCAGTGTGCTAGTGGCCTTTTATTTCAGACTGAAGAAATCCTTCAGTGTTTTTGTGTAAGATATGTGCTAGCGAAGAATTCACTCAGTTCCAGGTTTATCTGTGATTGTCTTGTTTGCGCCTTCATTTTTGAGTGCTCATTCTGCTAGATGTAGAACTCTTGGTTTGCTTTCATTTGTTTCAACACTTTGGATATGTCATCCCACTGCCTTCTGTCCTCCATGGCTTCGGATGAGAAGTCAGCTGTTCATCTTGTTGGGAAGCTCTTGTACATGTGCCAATTTTCTTTTGCTTCTTTCAAGATACTCTATCTTTGTCCTTCAACAGTTTGACTATGATAAATCTACATATGGATCTTTTTAAATTTATCTTACTTGAAGTTTGTTGAGTTTCTTAGATATTTAGATTAATACTTTCATCAAATTTGGGAACATGTTGGTCATTATTTCTTTAAACATTCTTGTTCCTTTTGTTCTTTCATGTCCTAGTACTTCTATCATATGTAAGTTCTGCCAGGTATTTATTCTTCTTTTAATTTCTGTTCTTCATATTGAATAATCTCGATTTAAGTTCATGGATTCTTCTGTTAATGCAAATTTATTATTCAGTACTATTAGAAAAATTTTAATTTCACTGATTTTTAACTCCAGGATCTCTATTTAGTTCTGTTTTTTAATAAAAAAAAAACCCACATTTTCTATTTTTTACCAATATTTTCTGATGAGACATCATTCTCATATTTTCCTTTGGTTTTCTAGACACGATACCCTTCAGTTCTTTGAACATATTTGGAGTAGCTGATTTAAACTGTATGTCTAGTAGTCCAGTATGGGCTTCCTTAGGGACAATTTCTATGAACTGATTTTCTTCTCTTTCACATGGGCTCATACTTTCCTGTTTCTTTGTATCTCATAATTTTTGTTGAAAACTGGATATTTTAATTAGTACAATGTGGTAGCTCTGGAAATGAGATTCCCCTTCTGTTTTTATTGCTGTTTGTTGTATTATTAGCTTGTTTGGTATCTCTCTTGAATTACTCCTGCAAAAGCTATGTCTTTGTCGCTTGTAGTCACTGATGTCTCTGTTGGTTAGCTTCATGGCCAACAAATAATTGGGCAGAGGTATCTTTATAAACCTTTAGCTAGTAAGTCTCCCAGCTTTTGTTGTTTGTTGGGGCATGAATTTCAGATTCAGTTAATTGCTGTTCTGCCTAAATCTTCATGTTCTGTATGTGCAGAGCCACAAGTGAGAAATAAGGGCCTTCTCAGTCACTCCTAGCATGTGCATTGACCTGCACTTGTGGGTCACCTTCTAACTGTTTTTGGACTATGTCAGAGTTTTTCAATACCCTCTATGGACAGTTCTTTCTTTAGATTTTACTTTCAAATAATTTGATGATCTCGTGATTTGTCTCATTTGGTATCACCTCCTCAAACAGCAGTAACGTGAAACAATTGCCGCTGATTTTTAGTGACAAAAACTCTGGTGATAGGATTGTTTATTCTGAGTCAGGGTAAATAAAGATAAGTCATATGAATGGGGCTTTTCCAGGAGGCTGCCAGACCAAATAATGAACACTGTTTAGGGACAGGGCTTTAGGGTCACGTCCAAATTGACATATTTCCTAAAGGTGGGGGGGGGGGGTTCTCTGACGGCGCAAGAGGTTAAGTTGTAACACTGTGAAGCTATCTGCAGTCACTGCAGCTGGAGTTTGATCCCAGTCAGGGAGTNGGGGGGGGGGGGGGGTTCTCTGACGGCGCAAGAGGTTAAGTTGTAACACTGTGAAGCTATCTGCAGTCACTGCAGCTGGAGTTTGATCCCAGTCAGGGAGTGCAATCCTTGACCAGGAAGCTGACCCACATGGTGCTGCAGACCTCTCCTCTCTCATCTGCTGCTCCCCTCAGCAATGCATTTCAGTCTATCTGCCTGTTCTTTTCTCCACTCTGTCTCTGGTGAATCCTTTCACTACCTGTACCTCTGGCCTGCACCCCAGTTCTTATATACCTAAATAAATAAATCTTTTTTAAAAAGAGATATGTGCAAATTGATATATTTCTTAGGATGGCTGCTTGACTGATGGTTTCACAGGCATGCTATGGTGAACAAGCTGTTGGTTTTCAAGGTCACCGTGGAGCTGGAGAAAAAGAGATGAAATTGGACAAATTCATACATGATAAATCTCACTGTTCATATGGATATGCAGTCATTTTTTTCTTGAATAAGTGATTCTTGGGTTGATTTGGTTAATTTCTAGCATTCTTAATTTTTAGAGTTCTAAAAGTTGTTTAGAGTGTTCCTCATTAAAGTGATTTAAATGTTCTCACTACTTTTATGGAGGAGTAGATTTTAAGCAGTCCTTATTCCACTATTCCAGAAATGTTGCCTGAATCCATCTCTTCTTAATTATAAAAGGTTAAAATGAGTCTTGTTATTTTCTCATTTAGATATTCACAGATGATGGCAACTGCCTTGTCGATCAAATTAAAACCTTTTCAAATCAGTGTCTTCAATTTCCCATCGACATGTTCTGATGCAATGGCAAACCATTCTTTGTTTCCCTCCTCCATCATGGGCACTCTATTTCCCAATTAAATTTTCTTGAAATCTGAACGTTCAACTTGACCCAGCCTGTCTTCTTAAACCAGGAGTCCATGGAATAGAAGTATGCGATTCCTCTTAGCATTTTGCACAGTTGTTGTCATTCTAAGATACAAGCAATATGATGAGAGCCTTGCCTTTACTTTGAAATGGCATACTAGCATGGGCAGTAGCAAAAAACAACAAAAAACCTAAATTTCTATAGCAACTTATTTTTAGCCGGTTACCCTGTTACTTACCAGTCCTTGACCTCTTGGTTAAGTTACGCTCTGAGTTTTAGATTCTTTGTTTACAGCAAATCATCATCATTTTCATCATCTCTCAAATTGTAGTAAAGAGCAAATGACAAAGTATAGGTGAGGCTTATAAATTAAGTACTATAGAGAGTTTTAAATTGAATGTGACGTTGATTGTAAACCTTCGGATATGTTTGTATTGAAGCACAGGAATATCAGTGATGGCCCACAATTTAGCAGAGTTGAGTGACAAACTTGGAATATTAAAAGACTGCTGCACGCAGGTTCTAAATGAGAGTGAGTCTTTCCTTAAATTTTGTTCTAAGTATATCACTTAACTCACTGGTCCTTGCTTTGCTACTCATTTAATTCTCACTCACCCCATCCACAGATGTTGACATTTTAGTTTTCTTAGTTACTCACAAGTGAGGGTGATAGAGGTCAAATGCAGATAAAGCAGGCAATGTGGGTTGCCATGTGCCTGCAGCAGAGCCAGGGCATACGGTCTGTGCATTTATCAGTCCATGGTTAATGGCTGTGTGGACAGAGGAGAGTGCAGTATGAAGGAAGGTCGTGGTCTGGGGGAATTGGGGCAGGGGAGCTGTCTTGAGGAGGGAGTTGTCTGCTGGAGCTGTGTTCCTGTGTCAAAGGGGCTCCTCTGGGAATTCGGCCTTATGAACCACAGGTATGCACAAACAGGGAAAAAAGAAATCAATGAATGCCTGGTGTGTGTTTGGGCTTGTGGAAAAGGATTGCATTTCCTTCTTTTTGTCTATTCATAAATTCTCAGACCACTAATTCCTTTAATCAATAGCGAAGATTTGTACCAGGTGTCTCAGAGATGCCAGCATTTGCTTGGCAGGTTAATGCCAGCTAATCCCTTCTCTTGTAGAGCCTGCTCAGGGACTCTAAGCAGAACCTACTTGGGGGCTGGCTTCTCCCGAGCTGAGCTACTAGAAAGTATGGGACCAGGAACTGGAGGATGCCAAGTGGCAAACTCTGTTTTCCTAGTCAGGTCTTATTTGTTCAGCACTTCCCAGTTTACAAAGCATTTTTACCTTCAAGTTCTAGCAAGCAGACAGGACAGCGGTTAGCATGTTTCATGGACTCTAAGAAAGAGATGTGCTGGGAACAGCACATGGCACACTGTTGATCATCAGACACATCCCAGCTTTAGAGACATTACAGTGTGGCTAATAAACATGTTTGTTCCTAGGTGCATTTGCATCTGTGTGTGTACACATGCGTGTGTTTATGAATCAATGAAATTGGCTTTGATGTCTATTTAACAGGCAAGAAAAATGAAGAGTTAGACAAATTCAGTGACAAAGCTAAGTTCCTAATTCACTGGTTCCCATCTTTTTGTTCCTGGTTCAGGGCGATTTTCAAAACAAAGTTGTCAGCTGTACTTGGGGTCCTTAAGAGAACTTGGGCAAACCATGAGCTTCACTTCTCTTATCTGTGGATCAGAATTGGAATATTTGTCTCCCTGATCTAGAGAGTTATTATGCAGCTCAAACTAGATGGTGTAATTGATTCTCTTATTTTTAATTAATTGAATAAGAATTCACTGAATATCTCCTATTTAGCAAGGACTGAATCAGGTTCAAAGAATTCAGACAGATATGACCCCTGCCTTTGTGATATTTCAAATAAGGAGCTTTGTAATTTGCAGAGGACTGATGGTTATTATTATTTTTTAAAGATTTATTTATTTATGCATACAAGAACTTGGATACAGGCCAGAGTTGTGTGGGGGCGGTGAAATTCACCAGAGACAGAGCCAGGAACAGAACAGGCAGATAAACAGAAATACACTACTGAGGACAGCAGCCGGCGAGGCAGGAGAGGTCTGCTGCACCATGTTGGGCCCCCTCCCTGGCCAGGGATCAAACTGCGCTGCTGTGCCATGGATGCTTCACAGTGCGTTGCTTAATCCAATGCACCACAAGGGAGGCCTCCGAATGGTTATTATTTTTGATGTTGCCAAAGTTGATGCTGATGGGAAAAGCTTTAGATGGGATCTTAAGAGGTTGACAATGAGAGAGTAGAAAGGTAGTCTACCTTTGCCTAAGAGAAACCTTTAGCTATGGTGCCTAGAACTTTCCCAGGTTCGATTAAAACACCCAAATGTTTTGAATTGGAATTCTGGCCTTAGCACACTTGCCTAATCGGCTCTTGCTGTGTGACTCCCTGTTTCCTGACTGCACTCTCCAGCCCCTTGAATTTGCCATGGGTTTTCTCATCCACATGTCTTATTCCCATCCTTTCATCTTCTTAACGCTATTTGGAAAAATTCTGCTCGTATTAAGCCACAGGTTTTCTGAATATTTTTCAAATCACCTCAGACCACAGTGATTTCCTTCCTTTCAATTCCTTCAGCATGTCTTGCAGCCACAACCACTTAGCATCTACCAAGTTGTAATTTTACTGATGTTATCTCCATGTAAGCCTTGTCTTCTTATCTGGGAAGAGGGCCCTATCCCACTCATCGCTGTCTCCGTGGGATGATGAGTATCTTGTATCCATGGGGTCATTAGTTTATGGCTGGAATAAACTACACTGCTGGAAGAGATCTTTGAAACCCTTCCAGGTAGAGCTGGGGGAGATGAGGATTCACCAGAGACAGAGGGGGTGGGGCAGAACAGCCAGACTGACTTAGCTCCCTGGCTGGGATCTAACTCAGGCAGTAGCATTTATAGGTGCTGAGACTTAACTCCTATGCCGCCAGGGAGGCCCCCTACCGCCTTCTTTTAAAATTCAAGAAATGAAAGAGAAGAGCACATAGCTAGTCTGTGTCTAAAGTGGCAGTTTCTACCACTGCCCACATTGTCATTTCAGTTCCCTGGTCACTGAGAACCTCCCTCCCTCCAACCTGTTGCTCTCCCCACCCCAGTGACTCAAAATGGCTCAAAAAAAACAAAAACAAAAAACACAACAGTTTTTACCAGTTCACCTTGAGAGCATTCAAATTTCCCTAAATGGTTCATTTTAGGACCAAATCATCTTATTCTTTAAAAGTAGGTCATAGGTGTTGCTTTGGATCACTATTGCTGACATATCACTGATGATTTGCAACTTCTGCATTTATTTCCAAATGCATTATTCTCTGGACATGAACACACACATACCTGAGAATCTGACTTTATACTCTTCTGGCTTTTGACATCACCCAGCAGCTGAACAGATTCCGTTGTACTCCCTGCCTGAACAGTGGTGCACATAGTATTTTGACTTCAATGCACATCTTGACTCGTGGCTTCAGGCCGTCTTTGGTCTTCCTCTTCATCTCCAAAGCTGTCCTTCAGCCCGGCTGCCTGGGGTGCACATGCCTGAGCCTTGGATTCTAGCCCCTTCTCTAATGCTTTAATTGCAGTCAAAACCACAAGGAAAGATGTCCCACAGTAAGCCCACTTCAAACACGCATAGCCAGCAAATGCCTACCTAGGATAAGGTTTGAGTTTGGAAAGAATGTGAGACTTGCGCAAAATTCACCTCTTTCCCCACCTGTACCTGAGTCACTGACTAGGGAGATGATGTCTTTATCAAGTCGGTTTTAATGTTGCCAAGTGATTTTTCTGTTTTCCCCAATGTTTCTCCTTTTCCCATTCTGGCATCCATTGCTCCATGTTGGTCAGTATATAATAGAAAGCAGAATGTGCTTACCCATTGGAAACTTTGAAATATGCAACTCATTTAGAGCGGAAACTTGCCTGGGGACACAGGCAAGGTTTTCCCGGTGACCTGGTGTATATGCACATTTGAAGCATCCTGAGTCTAGAACTTGACCTGTAGAGGTTATCTTCTATGCTCGCTGATCATTAGCCATGCCAGGAAGATCGCTTTCCTTAGAGAAATTTCTAGAGAAGAAATTTTCAGCCTGCTCTGGTATCTTGTCTTAGGAGTCAGCAGAGAGAAAATTGTCTTGCCTTTACCTAGCGGACTTGTGCACTGGAGGTGATTTTATAAGAAAAGGTCAGGGCCATAAAGAGTAAGTGAAGTGGCTTGCTCAGCAAGACATTGCCAGAAATGAATCTAGAAGGGAGGACTGACTCTTCCCCAAGTTTATACCCCACAGGAGGACTTTGGAACCTAAAGGGTTAACATACCCTGGGGCTATGTCAGAGCCTTTGTGTGGGTTCTAACTATAACACCCAAGTTCCCTGGTCTTCCTTTCTTCTTGGAATTTCTCTGCTTTTCCGTACAGATACTTAATTGTTTCTTAAATAAATATTATTTCATAATCTCCTTGGGTTGAAAACGCAATTAAGAAGTCCCCTAAAGTCTATTCTGCCAGGTAAAGACGCGTTTACCCAATGATCACCTGTTCCTGATCTATATATTTGTTCTGAGGATTGTATTATCATGGGGGACCCATTCCTGAATGTGATTTGGATTTCAAAAGCACAAGAGGAAATATAAGGACAAAAACCCAGTTAAAAGAAAAGGCCAAAGGATTAAATTAGACCTCTCTCCAAAGAAGATATATGGCCAATAGCACTTGAGAATATGCACAACATCATTAACCAGTAGGGAAATATAAATTAAAGTCATAAGATCTATTACTTCTCATTTTCCTTGATGGCTATCATTGAAAAGGTAGAAAATAACACACAAGCATAGGTGAGAATGTAGAGAAATTGGGACCCTCACACATTGTTGAAAGTATCATAAAATGGTACATACTGTTTGGCTTTCACAATAACCAAAAAAGTGGAAACAAGTCATGTTTCTATCAGTTGCTGAATGGATAACAAAATGTGGCAGATCAGGCCTCCCTGGTGGCGCAGTGGGTTAGGCAACGCACTATGAAGCAGACCGCAGCCACTGCAGCACGAGTTCGATCCCTGCCTCCGGCCAGGGAGGGGACCCACATGGCGCAGCAGACCTCTCCTGCCTTGCCCTCTGCTCCCCTCAGCAGTGTACTTCCGTTGATCTGCCTGTTCTGCTCCCCGCTCTCTGTGTTGAATCCTCTCACCCTCCCCCCCCCACACCTATGGCCTGTACCCCAGTGCTTGTATGCATAAATAAATAAATCTTTAGAAAAAAACAAAACAAAACAAAATGTGGCAGATCCAAACAATGGAGTATTTTTCAATTATAAAGTGGAATGAAGTACTATAATATACTGCAACATAGATAAATCTTAGAAACATTAATCTAAATGAAAAGTCTGTCACAAAAGACCATAGCTTGTTTGATTCCATTTATACCAAATGTCCCGAATTGACAAGTTTATATATAGAGAAAATAGATTAATGGTTGTCCACATTTGTGTGGAATGAAGGATTTTTATTTATTTTATTTTAAAGCTTTATTTATTTATGCATATAAGAACTGAGGTATAAGCCAGAGGCGTGGTGGTGAGAGGATGAGCGGGGAGCAGAACAGGCAGACAGACTGAAACACACTGCTGAGGGGAGCAGCAGGCAAGGTAGGAGAGGTCTGCTATGCTTTGTGGGTCACCTCTCTGGTTGGGGATCAAACTCGTGCTACAGTGGCTGCGGATGCTTCACAGTGCGGTGCTAAACCCCTTGAACCACCAGGGAGGCCCCAGAATGAAGGATTTTTTAAAAACCACCAGAAACAGAAAGAAAGAAAAGCAGGAATAAAGCCTGTAAAGTAAAGGAGACAATGAATTATCATAAAACACATACTTATTTTTGTGTGAATTAATATATATCCAACCACGTGCATGTATTTTGCAGTGCCATTTTTTAAAAGGTGGTTAAACTTAACTAAAGCCTTAAACTAAACCTCAGCCCAGAAGTCATTGCTAATGTGAACTTCTGCAGGGCTTTCCAAACGGATAATATAGCCAGCCCTGTTTTAAGGCTTTTGTCTGCCTTTATCTTTTCACTTTGACCCCTCTACCAAGTCCCTCTATTACATCTGATGGCGCGAGCTCCCCACACTAACTCATGCTAGATATGCCTTTGTAAATTGCAAGTGAGATTAGATGTTTTATTTTTCTCCATTATTTCCTCCAGGGTTTGAATGGTTTGGAGGAAAGGGAAGCTAAGGAGTGGGACTCTAAATCTGTAACTCCCCACTAGCGGGGGGTGGGGGGGAGGCTACATTACATAGATTCTATTCTGCTGAGTGCTTTAGGGATTAAGAGATTATTCTGGAATCTGATGAGAAGGGTATTTGTTATGGGGGTGGGGGCTGGCAATGGTATCTAGGAAGAAGACTCTACTCAGCATTCAGAGGACAGTCTTTGAATCAAAATGTTGACCATCTGATTGACCTAGGACTAGTCAGTTAATCATTCTGGGTCTTGGTCTTACCAACTTTCTGGGTCTTATCAACTTTAAAATGGAAATAATGGTCCAGCCTTTTTGGAAAGCAGAAGAGAAGTGTCTCAAAACATTAAACACGGATCTGCCATTCCACCCAGCAATTTCACTCCTAGGCATTTATCTGAAAAATTCAAAACCACTGACTCAAAAGGAAACATTGCCCTCTCATGTTTATTGCGGCACTATTTACTATAGCTAGACTATGGAAACAACCTAACTGCATCAGAATAGGTGAGTGAATCAAGAAGACTTGATATATACACACAATGGAATACTATTCAACGATCAAAAATGACACACTCATGCCATTTGCAGCAACATGGATGGAGCTGGAAAGAATAATGCTAAGTGGAAAAAAAGTCAGAAGAGGAAAGATAAATACTAGATGTTGTTACTAACATGTGGAATATAAATTCACCAACTTAATGGTCAGATAAAGACAAGCTAAAAAACTAACAATTGATAACTGACTACAGAACTGAGACACCAAGGGAAGAGGAGAAAGAATGGGGCATGATGGTCTGTGGTGACGTAATATGGGGATACCCCAAGGTTACCTCGGTTAAGAATTAATTAATTTTTAAAAAGAAATGAACTGGAAATAAAGATACTCTTTCTAGTTGAATTTCCATAATCACAAGAATTTGAAGCCAAAGACACAAGAATGGTGAAATTCAGTCCAAGAGGGTATATCCTAACACTTTTGGATCTTACCTCTCATCCTCCACCCGCAACCCCATAGTTTTGACTGACTAGTCTCTCCATAAGTTGGCCAGTACTACAAAGTCTACAATATATTAAGGTGGCATTTATTTTTTTATTATTTTAATTTTTTTTTACAATGTTTGCTTTATTTTCTAGGTATAGTCACCATAGAATTTTCACCACCAATTCACCTGTGCGCTGTCACCAGAGTCCTTCATGCTCTTCCTGTCCCTGCCTTGATCCTAACCCCTTCCTCTTCCCTGCAGAATGTCTCAGCTTTGTAGTTGTTTATTTTTGTTTTTTGTTGTGTTTTTTTGTTGTTGTTCATATTACTATTTTATTCCTTGATAACCTATATTCCTCCTGTAAGTGAGACCATCTGATATTTTTCTTTTTCCTTCTGACTTATTTCACTGAGCATAATCCCTTCAAGCTCCATCCAGGTTTCTGTGAATGGCACTAATTTATATTTTTGATTGCTGAATAATATTCCATTGTGTATATATACCACATTTTCTTGATCCAGTCATCTATTTTGGGGCATATGGGTTGATTCTTTTTTTTTTTTTTTAATTTTTTTTTATTAGTTATATTTGACATCATTTGTAGTCCCCAGGGGGTACCCACCACCATTTCACCCGTGCACCATCAC
>JAGFMF010011958.1:7791866-7838088 GCA_019455555.1 Galemys pyrenaicus | reverse complement strand
TGGATGTTGGACTTTGTCAAATGCCTTTTCTGCATCAATTGATATGATCATATGGTTTTTGTTCTTCTTTCTGTTGATATGTTGGATGACATTGATTGAGTCTTACCTATTATAAATAATGCTGCAATAAATGTAGGACTGCATGTATTCTTTTGGATTAATGTTTTGTGTCCTTTGGGTAAATCCCTATTAAGCTGAAGTTTATCAGCTTGTAATTCTTAACTGGGACCCTTAGGTACTCCCATCAACCTTTCACATTATAGGAGATCTTAGAAGACCAAGATCTAGCACCTTACCTTCTGTAGGCAAGTTCCCTCCACTGCCTTTAGCACCAACTATGCCACCAAATTTCAGGTTCTCTGCCATCTTGGCTACTCTCTGAATACATTCCAGGTTGCCAGTTTCTCTAAGCAGTAAATACAATACTGAAAAGTCAGCAAAAATAGACTGAGGCTTCACATTTCGCCTAACGGTAATTCCAGAGGTATACTAAGATAAGCTTATCTTCGAATAAATTTATTGATGTTAGCATAAGTTTGCATCTGTTCTCATGACAACTATATACACAGGTAATTCATATCTTATTAAAACCTGGAAATATAAGCTTTCATGTCATGAGATCCATTGGCAGAATCTTCAATCCTTTTACTTGTGCTTTTCAAATTTTGCACTAAAGCATCAGATTTTATATTGCCTTCCTGGGTTCCATGATTTCAGCCCATTTCCTGCATTGAATGATGAGTATTTGATTAAGACTTGATGAAGCTATAATGGAGCAGGGAGGACTAGAGATGCCATTTCTGCCTTTAAGGCTCTCAGTTGACGAATCAGTTTCTACAGATCTAAATCCAGAGCTGATGGAAGAAGAAGCATGGGAAGACACTGCTCATCCAAGCCCACACTTTTGTCCCTCCAGGACAAGTGCTTCCTCATCATGTCATCCTCAGCTCCTGAGCCAGGAGCCATATAATAATTATTTTGGACCAACTAGTGAACTTAAAGTAAGTGTAAGTAAAAGGGGAAAAAGAGAAGATAGTTAATGGGCAAGGGAGAAGAGATAAAGTGAAAGCTATACTATGTGAATTTTGGAATATTTACTTAGCTTTAGTCACATTTCTCTTCTTGAGTTCCATGGATCACACTCCCTATTCTTAGGATTAGTCTTATTTTGATTATTTGTTTATTTAATTTATTTTTTACTTATGCTAGAGCAATATAATTTCTTTTGCCTGAAATGTTCTCACTAATCCTAAAAAGTCTAAAAATGGAGCTGTAGTTATACGTGATATATTAACAAATGTGGAAACTGAGGCCAAGACAGTCAACCAATTGTTTGAAACTATGCATCGTCATTGAAGAGAGTCCAAAATTTAAGGTATCCCAGGCCATAAAGAATGGGAAAGGGAATTCAAAGTTCCTAAACAGAGAGATGACAGGGTTAGTCCCAAGGACATGAAGTGTTTTCGGAAGAATAGGCAGTTGCTTTAACTAAACAGAATGAATTCTGGAAGGTGCTACTCCTTAGGTCAAGGTATATCTGAATATCCTTAAGTTGTCTTCAGGAGCACCATCGCCTATTCGAATAGTCTTTACTTGATGGTGCAACTTCTGTCCCTGTGAAACTTCACATGAAACTAAACAACCAGTGACCCTGAACAGTGAGACATGCAACCTGTGTTGCCGGGCATGTTGTATATCTAGCGATATGCTGGATACACAAGAAATGCCATACACAACCCTGCCCATAAGAAGCTTAAAGTATCATTAGGGACATAGAAGAAAATCATTAACAAACAATATAAGGCATCATATAATTACTTTTTTTACAAGGTGTGGTATGAATCTATTCATTGTGAAAATAAGTGGAAAATTCAGCACAGTCTAGAATTGTTGGGAAGGTTTTAAGAACAAGATTGGACTTGAGCTGCAGTATGGAAATACAGAGACTATTTCAGCAAGTCACATGATAGGAGGATGGGAAGAGAAAGAGAAGAGAAAGAAGGTGGGAAAGAGGAGGGAGGAGAGACTGCAATGTAGTCAATGTAATGGAATTAGTATGGTTGGCAAGAGGAAATGAGTTTGACTGAAAACTGCCTCTGCCTAGAATCTTTCCTTTGGTCCTCTCTTTTGCCCCAGCCATCCATCTTTCATCCTCCTCTGGCTCTGCTCTTCCCTCAAAATCTCCCCTCTTGTCACCAAAACAACAGAACTTTCCCAACTCCCAATAAACTTTCACCACTCTTCTATGTAACTTGTGTAGTTTCAGTTACCTGGTATTACCACAGCCTTGATCATTTTATTTGAAAATATTATCTTCCAATCAGGATAAGTCTTTTTAAAACAATATTCATATATTTATGCATACAAGAACTGGCCAGAGATACAGGGGATGAGAGGGTTCACCAGAGACAGAATGGGGAGCAGAGCAGGCAGAAATACTGAAATACACTGCTGAGGGGAGCAGTGGTTGAGACAGGAGAGGTCTGTTGTGCCATGTGGGTCAGGTCACCTCTCTGGTTAAGGATCAAACTCATGCTGCAGTGGCTGTGGATGCTCCATAGTGCTACGCCTTAACCCCTTGCACCACTAGGGAGGGCCCAGGATGAGAAGTCTTTCAAGAATAAAGACTGTATCTAGTATGTTTTAGCACTCACCCAGCACCCAATGCACTCAGTTGAATTTCAAGCTATTGAAACAAATAAGCATTTGCTAAATGTACATGTGGAACCCGGCTATCATCTCTGTCTCTATCCTACCATGAGCTTCTACTGTTTTAATTCTCGGTCATTCATCCCAAGGCTTTGCTGAGTGTTGCAGTCATGTGGCAGCAAGAAAGAAGGATAAATCAGCCCTCTGACTGTACTGCTCTTGTTAAAATGGCAGATATCACCATAGTCCTGCTCTTGCTAGGTAATTAATTACAATGCCTGCAGCCAAAGCCTAAGTAGAAATTATATGCACGCAATAAGAAGTTAGAAAGCAAGTCAAGATCTACATTAAAGTGAGAAGGAAGTCTCCTGTTTCTTCTACTTTCTGTTGAGACACCTTCATGAAATGCCAAGTTTGGAACGGAAAGGGCAGAATGTTATTACCCAAGAGGACTTCAGACCCTTTTCAGTCCTTTAGTCAGTATGCAGATTGTCCCATTGTACCTGTGTGCTGATCTTCTTGTATATTTTGCATATTAAATTTTCAGGTGAGGGAAAACCAGATATTTCAAATTCATTTGCCTCCAGAGATGAGGATTTCTGGAATCTTCATCTTAGCAAAATTGTTCATTTCTCTTTTGGATTTGGGGCTATTTGGGATCTGGTTACAGATCACTATGGCCACATAAGGACCATTTATTTGGGAGCATTGGTGGTGGCTCAGCTCAGTTGAGATGGGTAAGTAGAACTAACTCTTGGGGTAGGGGGGTAGGTTTCATTAGATTCATGGTATATTGGGTTCTAGCCTGACTGTACCTTTTATTAACTGCTTACCCTTGGGCAAACTATTTAGCCTAAGTCTCAGTTTCCTCATCTGTGAAACAAAAATGATAACCATGCAAAACTGAATGGGTGATTGCAAGGATTAAATAAGATCACCTATACATGAAAACTTGTGCGTAGCAGCTGGGCAGAGTAAGCACTTAATAAGTGATAGCTATTAAAATTATTATCACTCAGTGGCTTCTGGAGCATCATGCCCTGCTCATCCGGGCTCAATGCTTGTCTCTAATGGGTCTTGGGAAGAGAGAAGGGAGGTGATGGTCTGACAGGTGGCTAGCTCTGTCTGTTGATCAAGAGGGGCAGGTGTGTCCTGAGAACACTGTGGCATCATGGGTGTGTCTCAGCCCCAAACCAAGTTGGAGAATCCTTGTCAAAGATGAATCACAAAGTTTGAGTTGCATGGGATACGCGTGTCTTGAGCCAACTTTGCTTCCTATTCTGCCTAGTGGGCTGTTCCCACAGGGAAGGATTTATCTCTTAAATTTCTTAAATTTCCTATACTTCTCTTTTTCTTGGTCTCTTCTTGATCTTTGGTCTGAATGGAAGAGCTGAGGCCATTTTAGGAGACTTTCTTAACCTCCATTAAAGGAGCCAAACATAGCTTAGACTTGATGTTCCTACTTAGTAAATGACTAGATGTCATTCCTTGTTAGGTGGATCAGGGCTGGAATGACATGAGGCATCATTTGTTCACACATAGGGGATGATTTATGGGAACACCAACAACCTTGTCCAAACCATCTTGTCATTTCATCTACTGCTGAACTAGACATTCTTATCTACTTGTATCCTTTAATCTTGAAGCTTTGTGAAATTATCCTCTCGGAGAGAGTGAGTCCTTCAGTCCAAGACAGTCATTAACCCCTTAAAGTGCAATAGTTCACAGGAATTTCATTCATCATAGAAACTTGGAAAAAATAATCACAAAACTACATGAAATAAGACCTCTCATCGGGTGAGAGAGAGAGAGTCCTGTGATACCACTAAGGACTTTGATCCAGAGAGTGAAGCCCAGGGCAGTTGGGCAGCAGGACGGTGCTGACATCAGGTCTTCTGGAGAAATCTATTGTAAGGGAAATGGGAGGGCAAGGCCAAAGCTTTCACCCACTGCACAATCTGCCTAGATTTGGAGGAATCATTCTTTTTGCCCTGTCTGGAGCTGGAAAGTCAAGCTTGTAGACAGAAGGCAGACCCTTATCAAAGAGAACACATGTAGCAGGATTAGGCCCCGTGGACACGAATAACTCTGCTAGGCTGGCACTGATGTCTTCTCAATCTGCTCCGAAGGGACTTATCCCACAGGCTGAGACATAACCTCACCGCCAAAGCCAAAGTATGTCATGGAGCTTTTAATAACCCCGCCTGTCCCTGCCTCCCCCACAAAGGGGAACAGCTGGCCTCACCCACCCTTCTTCTCATTGTCACTTTCCCTCTGTGATTCCAGGGCATTGTCCTCGAATGGGTGTCCCCCATTTCCAAAGTGTGCTTTCGGGGTAGAGGCAGCAATCATTTTAGAATTTCTTTCAAGCTGTTGTTACCGAGATGGCTTCTTTACATGATGGTTACAAAAGACAGGTGGGGAGAGTCAATCTAATTAGGGGCCCACCAACCTTTTCACCTGCAATTCCAGTCCCACCCATGTTTACCTGGGCCACCCAGGGCTCACTATTCCCTGTCCTCAACACAGGAGGCTCCCCTCACAGTCTATGAGAATTTAGAGCAGCACCACAGGCTAGGTCTACATTTGGGGGTCTTCCTGTCATCCCTTTCAGTGCCTCTCTGCCCACTCTGGGACCCCAGCAGTGGGCTAGAGCTTGCATTTACCCAGCAGCCAGCATGAATCAGCTAATTTCCGATAGTTTTGTGAGCCAGTTCATATTACCTTTGTAGCTTGAAATTAGCCACGGTGGGACCATTTACACCATGGGAATCAGCAAATATTTTGGAAAAGCACACCACAGTCCTCTCCAGCTCCTTTGCTCCTGCTCCTCCCTACAGCCTGCCAGGGTTTTGCCTTTCTTCTCTCTTCCATATTACACTTTCCCTGTGGCCTTTCTTTTACTCTCCATTGACTCTGATAGGAAGCATCTAATAAAGTATTGCCTAGTGACACTTGCATTTAACTTCAGTAAAATCCTAAGCCCAGGGCATAACTCTGTTATGTTCACTTCATGGCATAGCTGCCATTCCCAGAAACACTGACCCCTTGAAGTGTCTTCCTATATGCTGGGTAACAGTGTGGTGTCCTCTCCCTGCCTGGAATGATGCAAGTGTGGTCTCTCCAGGAAATGGGCAGTCAGTGAGGTGGGCCACCCAGTGTCCCTCCCAACCAAGAGCCCAATCTGATGCCATGTCTTCATGCCATGTGGAGCCCTCCATATTCAGAACATATAGATTGTTCTAGAATGTTAGTCTAATTTTTCAAGTTTCAGTCTTTCTTTCCAATCTAATCACAACTCCTGAGAAACAGAATTAAACTTCAGAAATGTATGTATGTGTGTTGTTGTTTTATTCCCCGAACTGGCCATCATCCTAGATCAGGACGCTGCAATCATATTTGCATGTCCAGTTGGAGAAGAGATGCCACCCTTCTGCCTAGGAGGCACATACTTTGAAAAAAACTAGTCTGTGGACTGTCAAATTCATGAGCTGTCTTAAATTTTCTCACCCCGTTTCCAGTTACTTCAACTCCTCCAAGGTCCTTCCCAATCTTACTTCAAGTTCTCCTTGAATGGTCATGGTGTCTGGGCTCTGTCAAAGGTCCTTCTGGGACAGGAGGTAAGGGAAGAATTGCCCAGAAGCTTCTACATGCCAATCTTTATTTTTTAAAGATTTATTTATTTATGCATACAAGAGCTGGGGTACAGACCACAGGTACGGGGGGTGAGAGGATCCACCAGAGACAGAGTGAGGAGCAGAACAGACAGACTGACTGAAACACACTGCTGAGGAGAGCAGCGGGCGAGGCAGGAAAGGTCTGCTGCGCCATGTGGGTCCCCTCCCTGGCTGGCAGCAGGGATCGAACTTGTGCTGCAGTGGCTGCGCTTTGCTTCATAGTGCATTGCTTAACCCACTGCACCACCAGAGAGGCCCTACATGCCAATATTTAAAGGAATATGAACCAGTTACACTCAGTCACGCAATGCTGCCCTGACACATGATTCTGCCCTGGAGCTTCGTGCAATGAATTATGGACAATGAAAATCAAAGCCTTGATTTCTATTTCTATTTCTGAAAATCAGGTTAACTTTGAAGACTATGGTTCTGTACTTTCCCATGATCCTTTACTTTCAACTCTAACACTTATCACAGCTGTAATTAATGATTACAGCTGTCTTCTTTCAGTGCTGTCCCTTCCCTAAACTGCAAGCTCCATTTAAAAGGCATCAGAGGCCATACCTGTCTTGTCAGTGAGTTTCCCCAGTACTTGCAAATAATAGCTGATTCGTAGATATTTGTCAACTGGACTTAAAATCTTTCTCAACCAACTCAAACTTCTATTTCAAGTTTAGAACTGTTTTTCCTCTTACAGTATAGCCATTGGATTTCATAGTACTGAGCTACTTTTTAATCAGGAAACAGTGTTCTAAAAACACAAGTGCTATGAACATTTTTTCTTTTTGGTTATCTAGTACTTCTGCTGGAGAATCCACTGGCTAAGCTGAACTGAAAACATAGGCTATCTTTGACCCTTAATGACTTGTTGACACTTTTTGTGATCCACTGAGCTCAACTGTTCAGACTGGGGCATAAATGAGACTGGTCAGGATGACACTAGTCAAGGGAATAGAACCTCATCAATTTCCTAGTTAAATGAATTTTCTGGGAAGAGACTCTGCATGGCTCCATCTGCATTGCTCATGGAAAAAACTCCTAGGTCTTGCTGTTGATAGGCAAGTGACTCCCAAGTATGCTAATCATCCTATTGTTCTGTCTCCTATGGCTGTTTCAAGGAGTTGAGATAATGAGTGCACAAGCCTTTTAACAGGAAAAGGCACTTGGATGAGTTGTTCTTCATGTGAACAGGAGGATTTATTCTCAACAGGGCATGTGCTGGAAAGTATTTTCTTAACTGCAGGGTTGGGTTATTACTAGCTCATACATTCTCCATAGATTTTCCCAAGAATAATGAACCTGTAATGCCATGACTGTATTACAGATATGATCAGCTACTCCTACATCTTGGGATTTTCTTAAACTCTGATGACATCTCTCAAGGTCCAAGTTCAGATGCCGGGCTACTCCTCTTCCCAGTCTATCACCCTTACATCACTGAGCACATCTGAGTTTAGGTACATACCCTAAAGTCATCTCTTGCTTACTAAGCCCTTGAGTTAGGCCTGCAGATAACAACTTCCCTAGCAGGACCTTTAGTAACTCTCCTGGGAAATTCATAAAAGTTCATCCATGTGGTTTTGTGGTCCAGAGCAAAACTTCTCAAACTGTGGTCTCTTAACCAGCAGCAGCAGCAGCAGCATCACTCACCTGTTAAAAATGAAAATCCTCAGGCTCCACCATAGATCAAGGAATCAGAAACTTTGGTGGTGGGGCCCACAAATCTCCCTAGCTGATTTTTGTTCAAATTTGAGAATAGCTGGCCCAAGTCATATCTTAGTCAAGAATTCTTCAGATTAGACCTTGGAATGAAATTGTTCTGCAGGAACAATTGTTCTGCATTTTTTAAAGATCATATTGTTCATTCTCTTTATTTTTCAGGTAAATTGAGGTCAGAATGATTTGTCCAAAGATATGGTATATTCCCAGCAGAGTTCAAGCTACTGGATTCACATGCAGTGCTCAAATAGTATAGTGTTTCCAAGTTTGCCTTGGTAGGGCAAAAATCATCCTTCCTTGGACTTTGACCCTTATCAACTAAGATACAGATCCTCCCCTCCCCCTCATAATCTTTCCTCCTAACCTCTAACCACGCCCCAAAGCAGAACTGTCTTGGAGAAAAAGACATCTCCAAAGGCTTGGTGCAGAAGTGTGCTTTCTCTTCCGGAGCGCCAACAGGTGATCCCCAAATGCAATTGTTACCCAGATTCCCTGCATGCCTGAGAACAAATGCACAGTCTGTAGAGGACTCCCTCCTGGAATTTTGGGAAAACCTATTCACAGAGGTGGGGGAGGGTATGCAAAATGTCTGGACAGGTCGATTGCAAATGCACAAGGCCTGGCAACCTTCGCTGCCCTTAAAAAGGAAAGAACTTGCTGTGTTTTGGGACAGTCCGTTATCACTTGGGGGAGAAAAAAAAACAAAGAAAAACCCTAAACCTCTTTGCAGCCTCCACTGCCTAAGTCCTTCCAGCGCAGGACGATTGCCAGCTTTAAATTTCATCTATCATTTGAGACCATATGTGGAAATTCTGATCACTGACATTTTTATTTTTATCTCTCAGACTGAAAGGCCTGTCTTTCTTCCAAACCATCTTATTAAAAAGGCTAGAGTTGACTCCAAGTACTGGAGGCAGAATGGTGACAAGTGAGAGGACGGGGAAGGGAGGGAACTGGGTGCTTTGGGAAGGAAGGATGGAGTTGGTGCAAGTCCCAGCTTGTCTCGGGCTCTCTTGGAGGGTGCCCGCATCATTCACAAGACTCCACCAACTCTTTCCTCCCAAGTCCTTCACAAGCCTTTGACGTTTGCAATCTGTCCATCCCCTCTCTCCTACACTCAGGCTGTGTTCGGCTCTCTAGAGCTAAACAGTAAGTTGCTAAAAGAACATTGGTTCCATCTCCTTCCAATTTTTTTTTTCCCCCTGGCTTTGGCATTCTGTTATTTTGCATTGGATATTCTAGCTATTTGCCTTCAGGGTACATGTAAGTTGATATTTACAAAGAGATGATCATAAAAAGCCAATATGGGTTCACTGAGAACTGGCCATGTGGAACTAACTCCATTTCCTCTTTTTCAAATGGTTACCAGGCAGTAAATTGGAAGGCTGGCATAGCTACGTAGCACATCTTTATTTCAGAAGGCATTCATGATAGCCATATTAAAAAACTACCACCACCACAACTAACAACAACAGCAACACAAAAATAAAACAGAACTAGAGCTTGGATCTGAGTATTGTCTGTGTATCACAGTCACAATCATTCAACGTGGACAAAGGTCACTGTTGCTGTGTCCAGTGACAAGCTCAGGTGCTGCTTGTCTCTTCTTCAGTGATTTCTACAAACACACCAAAGCGCTGCTTACCAGTTTGTGGCAGGACTACTACAAAGAAAGACCAATGTTTTCAATAACAAGTTAAGGATTCCATCATTCTCAAAAGATAGGAATGTTTAATTGAAAGCTAAAAGAATATTTAACGCAAATTCCTGCAATCAATTATATAAACAGAAGATGAAGGAGACCTGGCTTACTAGTGGTCCATTAAAGCAAAATAAAACAAAAAGTTGGCATTCTGACTGACCATAAGTACAGGAATGCAGCTGCCCAGAAAGCCAAACACATTGGGGTTCTATTAATAGAAGTATAGAGAACAGATCAAAGGAGACAATGGGCCCCCTGCATGTGGTACTAATCAAACTACAGCTTGATTATTGCCTCATCCCCTCTGCCAGTCACATTCTAGGAGGGACTCTGGCAAAGAGGAAAGCTTTCAGAGGGCAGGAGCTGGAATCTGATTCAGTTATACTCCTGCATATGGGAAGGTTCGAGGTATTCAAGAAATTATAAAAAAAGCAAATTTCAGCACAATGTAAAGAAGAGTATTGGCAAACCAAAGCTGCTAAGGGGCCTCTTATCTTGCAAAGCTTAAATTCTAAGATTTACTTGAAGAGCTATTCTCTGTTTCCTGCCTTATTCCCTGAAAGAGGATATTGAAGAAGAAAATCCACAAATATCTATAAATGGACATTTTACATTGGCTACAGGTTTCTTTTCCAAAAATGAAATTCTCATTATGTTCATAGGACAAATTCAATGTTTCACACATTTTTACAACAACTGTGAAAGTCTTGATACCAAGTCTTATAAATCCTATTATTATGCTAGCATGTTAGTTCTAGCTGGTAAAGAGGTCACTAACTATAGTTACATTAAAAATTGATCTGAGTCTATCTATTAAAATTCAAAATTGTCTTACCCTTTGACCAGCTATTCCACTTCTCAGTATCTACCCTACAAAAATATGCACACATATGTGGAAAGGCCTGGAAAAAAATGGTCATCTATAACTTTTTAATAGCACAAGCCTGAAAACACTTTAATACAGCTCAGCATGAAAAGGTTAAATAAACCATTTCATGTCTATTCAAAAATCCTATACAGCAGCTAAAGAGAGGTTAATGATGTGGAAAAACACATCATGCTAGTGAGTGTAAAATCCAAGTTGTAGATTACTATATTCAGCATAATGTCTCTGGTCTTAGACGCATGCTATTTGATCTGTGCAAAATAGAACACTGCTTTTAATCTTTGATTTTTTTTCTGAACTTTCGGCTAACATTTTAAATTGAGAAATTTTAAGTTAAAATATAGTTATTTTTTAAAAGAAAATTTACTTAAATTAAAACAAGTAATTTATTGTGTATGACATATATAGAAATAAAATGTGTGACAACAATAGCACAAAAAATGAGAGGAGAATGGAAATAAACTGTTAGGAATAATCTTATAATATATTTTTATATATAGTATAATATTGTTTGGAGGCAATTTTTATAATTTAAGGTGATTGTTGTGAACTTTGTAACACTTTTTTTGAATTTGAAACAGATAAGTTTTGAATTTAAAACTAATAAGTCAATTTTGCAGATAAGAAGGAATCACAAATAACTCAATTTAAAATAAAAAGAAGGAAAAGAGGGCAAAGAATAAATGGCACAAATAGAAAAGAAAAGAAATGATCAACTTAAAACCCAAATGCTAAATGTATTAAATATAAAAGGTATAAATATCCCCATTAAAAAGCAGAGATTGCCAGATTGGAAGAGAGCAAGAATGGGCTAGATAAGTTTTTAAAGAAGTCCAATTTAAATATAAAAATTCAAATAAGCTAAAATAAAAGAATGGAATATATGTCACTCAGACACCACCACCAAGAAAGCTAGTGACTATATTAACATCATGCAGTGGTCTTCATTAAAAGGTTACAACTAGGGACAAAGAACAACTGATAACTATTAATGATAGAGCTACTATGTATAATGCAGCAAATTACACCCTTAAGTATCTGACAAGAATGCAAAAAGCCAACAGAAAAGGATATATGCATTCCTATGTTTACTGCAGCCAAGTTATGGAAACAAACCAAGTGCCCAACAACCAAGCAGTGAATTAAGATGTGAGATATATATATATATATATATGTATGTATATATACACACATACACACACACATGATGGAATACTATGCAGTAATATAAGAAAGGTGAATTCTTGTCACTTACAACAATAAATGGAACTGGAGGGGATGGAGCTAAGTAAATTTAGTCAGAAGGAGAAGACAAATATCACATGGTTTCACCTATATGTAGAATATAAAGAAACAAACAAAGGTTAAGTCAAAACCAAACTGCTAGCAAATCCTAGAAATCTGTCTGTGAATTCAGATACCAGAGGTGGGAGAGAGAAGGTGGAAAAGAAAGTGTGGAGGGACCCAAAAGATGATGGTGGATCCCTTGGTGATAGATGTGATGTGGTGAGCCTATACCTCTGCATCACGTACAATGTGGTAAATCAAGGCTATGTCAATAAAAGTAAAAAATTGTTAATGAGTCAACCCCTCAGGAAGCCATAACAACCCTGAATGTGTATACATCTAATAATAGCATTTCCAAAATTATAAAATAAAATTGATAAAATGAGGGAGAAAAATCTACAGTTAAAACTAAATGTCTCACTACTCTCTTAGGTACATTGACAGGAGAAACAGACAAAAACAATAGTATTGATGTATTGAAGATATTAATATTTGACCTAATTAACATTTGATCTAATTAATATGTAAAGTTCTACTTAACAGTAACAGAATACATTTGGTGCCCATCAAATATCAAACATTCACCCAAATATTCTGGGTTATAAAACAAGTCTCAATACATTTAAGATGGTTGAAATCACACAAAACATGATTTAAGACACAGAATAGAATTAAATTTTGAGAGATTTAGAAAGAATAATTGTAAGTGTATTAAGGGAATGGGTGAGAAAATTCAGAAAAAAATCTAATTGAATTCATCAAAAGTTTGGAATTGATCATTGTCTTCTTGACCTCAAGGAGGTACAAGGCATGATTGATCCCCTTCCTCCTTTCAATTACTTCAAGGTCACAAACTTGAAACTTCTCTAGTTACCATGTTAGCCTCCAGAGTAGCCTTTTCAGAGACGTGCAAAGTAAGCAGTTGCTCATATAGTGTGTTCTCAAGTATACCACATCATGAATAGCACAAAATATTTCCCTTACTATCAGTCTTGGTGCTTAAAACTCTGCTGGCCATTCATCTGAGTATAATATACTTGGACCCCAAAAGAGTTGTGAGTATCAGTTATATGAATATAGTCTGGTAGGCCACTTTCTCATGGTGAACAACTAAGACCATTACGGTACAGATGCATTTATGTAGATAAATGAGAAAAACATCAGAGTGTCCAGATCATGGTCCTATCTAAACTGAGCAGTCCCGGATGGAAGACCTCGTGGTGGCAAGAATTATCAGAAGAAAGGAAAGAGGGAGAAGGCAGTGATTGGAATAGTCAAGAAGAAGCTGCAGATTCATGCCCAATTGTGGCACTTTTAGGACCACCTTTGGAGTTCAGGTAAGGCCACCAGCACCACGAAACCGTGGGTATTGTCATACATGGAATCAGAATTAAGACATGCTCCCCCACTTTTCTCTGCTTCCCTGGGGGATGTGAAGGACTGAAACTTATCCTGGCAGGCACCCCATGGGAGACAAAGTCTTTAACATGGAATGTTCCATGACGTGGACCCAATAGCCCCAGAGGGAATATTTTCCTAAGGGATACTTTCTAGAAGATTTATTGTGATGGATGGCATTCCTTTGTTTCCCAGGGTCTAACTTGATGTCCTTGTTCTACTCTTGCCCTGTGCTATGAGAATATCTTTGGAGCTTGTTGTAGTCACGGGGACCTCTGTTTTCTCCACCATGGGAAATCTAGAGAGTCCAACAGTTAAGACAAACAAATTTCAATCACCTTCATTTGTGATTTGAAGAGCCCTTTGGTCAAGGTCACTTTCTTTACCTAAAACTCCCTTCTTGTACTTACAGCTATATTCTTTTGGCTGAGACCTGCCAGCATTATGCTTCTGCAAGGTAGGAATCAAGCTTTATCCATCTTTAACCCCTTAATAGAAGGATGGGACAATTCTCCGTTCAGGAATCCACACAGGCTACTGGATGCATCAATGTTTATTGGGTTGTGTTGCATTATGCTCTATTGAAATTCAAAGCCCTCTGGAGGAGTGCAGCACTAAACATGATCAGTCAGAAGTTGTTTTTGAAAAATATGGGAAAACTCTCCCCCCAAGGATGGAAGTTTGGTGGGAGGGAAAGAATAGAAAGATGTTAGATATGTTGTTTGAAGATGCTGGATAGACTCTAATGCAATGGAAGGTATTTCATTTGTGGGATATGAAGGAAGCAAAAGAAACTAACTTATTTGTAATATTGTCGAAGATTGAGTATCAAGGATTGAGTCATGATAATTACTGGGGACACCACTGTGACAGCACAAATGTTCTATCAGTGGCTGCATTTCTGCTATATCAACCAAACCTTACAGTTATCACTGATTGGCCCAGCAGTGGAAATTTGATAGAAACTAAACCAGAGTTGTTATCTCTCTCAGGAATTGATCTCAGAATAGTTCTGAGACCAGGAGAGTGTTGGAGATGAGTGGGTCTCCTCAGCAGCACGTGCGGGGCTCTGTGTTCACAAACTTCAGCTGCCTGATGTCACTGCATGACTTGGTTGTTCAGCTTCTCCTTGGATTCCACAGAGACTAGTATCTTTCTAACAATATTCATTTCGCTTCAACTGACTTGAGCTGATTTCTGCAACTTAACTAAGGCACAAACACATTTTGCTTCCCAGTTCTGACAGCAGGAGCCCCGGGTTAGTATAAAGGATTCAGTATATGTATAAAAAAATCTTCAGGCTTTGAAGTCAGATGAAATTGGACTGAGTCCCAGCTTTGCAACTTTCTCTGTGATCTTGAGGATCTTATCTAAGTTCTAAAAGCCTCAGTCTCTTCATCTGTGAAATAAAATTAGTAGTCTTTATGTCAGATGATTGGGGGCATAAAAGAACTAATATATGTAAAGGGCTTGATACATAGTAGTTACCAAATAAAATCTAGTTCTGATTTTTTCCTCTGCATTGCTTCATTTTTCAAGTCATTCATCACACAATATTTGCATGAGGATTTAGACAATCTAGAAGCTCTAAAAAAAGTATCTCTTTAATGTTCTAGAACACTGAGTTTATGTTCTTTGGCTGTGCTAAAGACAATGTGGTATTGAGGGAGAAAAGGAGAATCAGTTCCAGTACTGACTCAGACCATGGACAGAGCTGTGTGACCTTACACATGTCATTTCCCCTCTCTGGATCAGTTTTTCCATCTGTGCAATGAGGAGGACCTAGATTGGAATTCTCACAGTGTTGTGCCTCATAGGGGCCCTGCTGGCATTTTCAGTGGCATAAGTGGAAAAGACTGGTTCTCATATTACGTGATGTTTCCATCCCCGGGCCCTCATGTTCTAAATGCCAGTAGAATCTCAAGGCCTTGTAATACAATGTCCCCCAAATCTACAGAACAAGGCAGGTGGTGTTGCCTAGCTTGAGTATCACTCTGTTAAGCAGGAATAAAATAGTTTCAGTGATCAAAAGGTTTAGGAGATACTGGGTGAAGCGAAGTTGTATAGATTTCTTTAGAACAAGACTTCTCAAAGTCCTTACTATGGGAACGTGTAGTGTGAATGGATCCTTGTCTCCTCTCACCCAACTCATTTATAACAGCACTTGGGTAGAGCTTTTAAAGAGCAAATATGTGTCCCAAGGCAGATATATTTTGGTTCTCACTGTAAACCACTTTGAATTTTACAGCCCAGCCTCATGGAAGTAGCCACTACTGAAGAGTAAAAGTCCCTTTACCGTGTTCCCTCTAGCTGAATATTCCACTACCAGTGAGGATAAATTTTACATTTTTAGGCTTCACCATTCCAGCCCAGCATTGGTCCTGCTCCAGAGATACAGCTCAATCAAGGAGTTTAGAACTTCATTTGCAAAGAAAGTCTCAAAGGTCTATTGGTTCTCTTGGTTGCCATTAACCTTTTCATCAAAACTCTGATAAGTTGGTCTTGTTCCAGTTCTCCATGTATCTGCTGGCTGGTGGTGGCAGGTTTGATTAACAAATAATAGAAGTGGGTGCATTTCCCCCTAGCAGAACTCCCTAGTGGCACAGTGGGTTGAACGATACACTGTGAAGCATCCATTGCTTAACAGCATGAGTTCAATCCCTGGCATGGAGGGGACCCACATGGCACAGCAGACCTCTCCTGCCTTGCCCACTACTCCCCTCAGCAGTGGATTTCAGCTGATCTGTCTGTTCTGCTCCCCACTCTGTCTCTGGTGAGTCCTTTCACCCCACCCCTCCCTGTGCCTCTGGCCTATACCCCAGTTCTTGTATGCATAAATAAATAAATCTTTTAAAAACCCAAACAATAAAAAAAAAAGATGGGACAGACAATGCAGAGCAAAGCAAATAAATCAATTATGGAATGCCAGCAAAGGTCAAGTGCTATGTAAGAAAAAGCAGGGGGGTGCGTGGGTGAGACATAGCACTAGTGGTCGAGTATGTTATAGAGAGAGAATGGTCAGAGCTAGCCCCTCCAAGAGCCCCAAGGCATAAATGGTGGGAGGGATGGTTGAATCACATGACGGTTTGAGGAAAAAGAGTTCTTGGCAGAGGGAACCATGGTATGAAGGACTGAAGTTGGTGTCCTCAAGAGAAGTTTGGAAGCCAGTGTGGCCAATGCAAAGTGATCCAGGTGCGAGATGGTGAAAGGCAGATCGGAGAAGTATGCAGGGTTCAAGGACTGTCATTCAGAAGCTGTCATCAAATACTACTTTTGAGCATTTGGAGAAAGAACTGATACCATCAGTTTTACATTTGGCAAAGCCACATTAGCTATCAGTTGCAGTCCAGAAAGTAGGAGATAGCAAGAGTTGAAGAAAGAATAGTTCATACAGGGGTATGGTTGGAAGGAAGGTTGGTTAGAAAATGATTGGGTATTTCAGGTGAAAGATGATGGGGCTAAGGTAATACAGGGGATGTGGTAAGAAAAATGATTGGATCAAGATAGTGTTCTAAGTATTTCATTTGTTCTCTTATGTTTTTGAACATTTTTAAAAAAGATTTATTTATTTATACACACAAGAACTGGGGTACAGGCCAGAGTCGCGGGAGGTGAGAGGATTCACCAGAGACAGAGCGGGGAGCAGAACAGGTAGACGGACTGAAACACACTGCTGAGGGGAGCAGCGGGCGAGGCAGGAGAGGTTTGCCTCGCCATGAGGGTTCCCTCCCTGGCCGGAGGCAGGGATCGAACTCGTGCTGTAGTGGTTGAGGTTTGCTTCATAGTGCATTGCCTAACCCGCTGTGCCACCAGGGAGGCCCCTGTTTTTGAACATCTTTGCAGTTACAGTATGACCAGTAAACTGACAGAGCAAAGCAAATAAATCAATTATGGAGTGCCAGCAAAGGTCAAGTGCTATGTAAGAAAAAGAGAAATGTCTATTTGAGTTGCTGTGTTTTGCTTCTAGGCTATGACAACTAAGAACCAATATGTCTTTTCCATCTCCCTCTTCCCCACCACAACCATTGGGGACATCATATGCCAAATGATGGACAAGCCTCTCCAGATGCACAGAACTGGCTTTGTCATATTAAACCCTAACATTCAAAGTGTTTATTCTGGCATCTTCCACTACTTACTCTGAAAAGTAAGATATTTATTTTGAAGGTGAAGGCAATAGGACATGCAAAGAACATGAAAGAGAGAGAAGACTCTAGGATAGTGTTACAGAGTAGGGTGGATTATAGTAGCATTTATAGGAGCATTAATGCAAATGAAAAACACTAAGAAAACAGATATTTTGAGAGTAAAAATCAAGGAGTTTGTATTTGGATGTACTGAGTTTTCATCGACCATTACATAGCAAGTGAATATGTAGCATCCAGCAGAAAAGTAAAGACATGAGGGTTTCCTCCTCCACTTTTTTATAAACATACTATGCATAAAAATAACTACAGTTTGAGGAACCAATAACTATATACACATCAAGAAGACTACACAGCACAGGGGATAGGAAAAGCTGAAATTTAATTATGTTTGGAGCATTACTGGGGCTGTACAGGCCCAAAGACGGAAGATTGTTTGAACAGGAACCTCTCTGCTGATGTTGACTGGAGGAATCAGACCCACGCAGGGAACTTTAGAACCTGGAGACTTCACCGGAGAGGGGCTTACTGAGTTGGTGTGCAGGACAGAGAACTAGACATACAAGGTTTTGAGCTCCATGGGAGTATGCCAAAGCAAACACAGACACTTATACTGTGGGATCGTAACTAAGCACCCAGAATCTAAAAGTAAAGAACTCTGAACCCCCAAAGAGGGGAGCATGAGGCCAGTGGACAGTCTTGGGAACTGCTGAGATGGGGATCTGTGTAAGGAGGTGATTGTTGAATGAGTTTGGGGCACCTGGACATGTGTAGCAGAAGTCCAATCTGGTGTAGGGAGGGCTAGAGTGACCTGTGTCTTCACACAGGAGAGGGTTCTTTCTGAAGCTTGCTGCTGAGCCTGGTCCAGGGTCAATTTCAAGATAATAACTAAATGGTATATTGCCATTAACCACATGAATATACTAAGCAAATAATTGAATACATATTCTTGAGCTCAGAGTAGGGACATGGTTGGTGATACTGATTTAATAGTCATCATCCTTTGGATTGGGATTCAAAACCATGAAACTGGATAAGATCGCCTAGGTAATTAATGCAGGCAAAGTGTATTATTCACTATAATGAGGGAGCAGCACTCAATTCAATGTGGCCTTGGATTGATTGGAGAGGCAACAGAGAAACATAGCAACTCAAATAGACATGATTACCCATATTCTTTTCTTCCTTACCTCTACAGGAATCTAATGTGACCTGATTCCAAGAGGAAGAATGTACGGTGGTCAGATGATGGTGAGCAAGAATGGGGTTGGTGCATAAGAGTAACTGGATGATGGTGATGGGTGGTTGTGCTTTGTGACATTCAACCCAAACTGAATCTTACTCAATTTAGAAGATCCCTATACTCCAACCTAAATAATCCACTTTTCAGGCACTTAATTTTAAAAGGACACCTTAATTTTTCTCTACCTCTCTGGGATATAAAAAATGCCAGTTTCACAGACAGCGATCAGAGGCATCTTCCTTGGAAAAACAGAGTGTGGCAAGTTGACCCTGAGAAGTGGGATAAAAAATGGTTGAGACAGTGAAAAAGAAAATGTGTCAGCAGAGAGTTATTCAGGGGTAGGGTTCCTTCGGTGTGAGGTCAGAGTAAATTGGCTTTTAGCTTCTGCATCACTAACAACTAACTTGGATCTAGTGCAGCTGGAGAACTATCTGGGATAGGTCAAATAATTAATGCCTTGAAATCTAACTAGTTACTTTCCAAAATGAGTCATATTAAATAATGTTAGTAAGAAAAAGTGGTAAAGGACGTGTTTGATGTGAGAAATTCCAGAATGGCTGGATCTCCCTACATTGGCAGAAAATCCCACCTCAATTCCTATTGAATAGGGCTCAACAATTTAACACTATAGTAAAGCAACAACTAACACAAGAGCACAAAAGTAAAGCAGAAACAAAAGCAAATGATCTCCAAGCATCACATCAACATCAAATGGTAGAACATTCAGATAAAGGGAGTCCTATGTTGGGAGGAAATCAGTCTCCCCTTCTCTTAGAGTTCCTTCCATAGAGAGAGACATCCATTACATGTCTAATGTCCCTCCAATCTCTCACTCATTTGTCCCTGAGACAGAAGTGACTTTTCTTGTTGGTGAGCTTTTGACGAACAACTGATCCTGCATGACTCTTCTCTTCCTTCTTTGGGGTATGCTAACAGGGAGTCTGTGTCCTAACTATTTTGAAACATGCATTAAAGTTACTACCCTTTTGGAGCATGCCTGAGTTGTCTAATGCTATATGTGCCTGGGTGGAGGTGATAGCCTAATTAGGAAACCCATTGTCACCACATTTCTTAAGCAGCAACTTTATCAACAACAAGAGGAGCATCTTTTTCTTTAACTGTCTATTCTTCTATCTCAATTTGGTCAGAATTCTCTGATAGGATTGCAATACTTGGCCTGTAGGGTTCTTTGGAATTTAACCAGTGAATGTTTAAGAAGACATTTGTGAATTGCAAAATAATATACTAATGCAATGAATTCACAGTGAGATAGGGTTGATGAAAATGGTGAGATGATGATGATGATGATGATGATGATGATAGCCACAAAATGACAACATGAAATATGGACTATGAACTTTTCCATTTTAGTCCTTGCAACCAATTTCTAGCCTCCAATTTGTCTTCTCCACATTTTCACACCAACCAACATGTGTTAGGTGGATAGCGAAAGAAGCTTTTAAAACTTGAGTATTTTTGTAGAGCTCAAATGTTCTTTATTTTTGAATTCTAGGAAGTGTAGAAAGTAGCTATGAACAAAATATTTTGATAGAGTTTACCAACAATCCATGGGTTGTAAAGATGATGAAATGATTTCTAACAAATTGGATTTTTAGGAAAATATGGGAATAAGAAGCCGTTGGGATATTTATTCGAGTTTGTGGAAGTCTTCAAACCTTCTTGCTATGACATTCAGAATCAAAACAAATGCTCCTATTGCCTAAGCTTTTTCTGATATAATGAACATTTCCCTTTATTTAAAAGAAGAAATATCTTGAGTTGTGATGTTGCACTTAAATCATAATTTAAAGAAGAAACATTTTATTTAGGAATGCTTTTCAAAAACAGTTGGACAAAACTTTAATGCCTCATTTCCCAACTGTTAAGATAGTGGGAAGAAAAATGTAGAGATAATGCTTCCTTTCTCACAAGGCAGTTTTGAAAATTAATGAATTAGTGCTTAATAAGTGCTTGGCTGAACGGTGGGGTGAAAAATTATCAAACATCATCTCTATTATTCTATTCCAAATGTTCATCTGTCACTAATAAAATTCTGAGCCCCAGGCACAGTCTTTTGTACTCTTGTCTTTGGAGAGAATCGCCTACAAGTTTCCTTTATCCTGGTGATAAATCATAATTAATAATTCATCCATTATACTATCACAGACACAAGACCAAGGATGCACCGCCCTGAGCGTTGGCAGGCTCAGCACTGCTCTTTCTCACTCTGCTGCCTACTGTTTGTTTGTAGAGTACAGACGTGTCTATGGCAAAGGCCCATGAGGCCCAAACAAGAGGAGAAGGCATACTCTTGGTTGGTTCAGAGCCATAGCTTTGGAAGTTGCATTTGCCATCTGGCATGGAAATACCCAACACTGATAGAACCAGAGAACTGAAAGGGACACCGAGGAGTAAATGGGTCAAAGTTAGACCCTCACCAGGCCTGGAAGCTAAGGAAGCACTTTCTCTAATTCATCTTCTCTGGCTTATGGTGGACTTACCTTAGAGGGTCTATTGGATTCTTTCCATTTTATGGGCTCCTCACTCAACAGAAACTCACATAATGAATTTCAACTGAAGACTTTAATGAACAGTCAAGACTTCACCTTAAGAAGCCATATCCCACCTTCCCAGAATTTACAATACATGGGAAATCCTAGGGGATCATCCTGCCACTCTAAACCCAAATTGCTCTGTCATTACTCTGGTCATGAGCAAACTTATGCTATCAGGCCAGGATTAACTGGATGTGCTAAAACAACCCAACAAGGGGAAGCTGTCGTGAGCTACAGAAACCATCCATTAACCCAGGAGCTGAACGGGCAATAGGAACAACTTATTTAATCTGCCTGCTGATGACTGCCAGACTTTGGCCAATGGCCAACCTCTCTAGACAGACAACAGGGCAAACCTCCATCCCCAGGTACTTTCTTTGTGTGATCCATGTCAAGAGCTGGTAACCATCACACAGTGCTCCTTAGTGACACATTTAGGGCAGAATGATGAGTTGGTTGGGTCAAGGGACTGATTTAGAGGTGTCAGTTCAGATCACAATCAGAGGATCCTAAGTTGTATGGGATCTACAGTGCACTTCAGTGTAACCTCCTAGTGTAGTAGGGGAGAAAACAAAACACTCAGAGAATGATTTCCCGAGAATTGTTTGTTTGCTGGTGCCAGAGCCAACAGACTCAGCCCAGGGAATTTCCCTGACGCTGCCCCCACTCATACCTCCTCATTGTGCCCTCCTTCCCGCCTTACCCTCTCCTTATAGTAAAAAAACTATACTTTTTCTCTTCCTGGATTTAACTGCCTCTCTTGGTGCAAAGAACAGATCAGCTATCACCTTGTAGATTTCCACTCAACCCCTATCACCACGGCTTTTATAACACTTCCCAATCTGAAGGTTACTTGTTTTTGTTTCTGCCTACCTTTGCTAGGCTTGGGGCCCAGTTCCCACACACAGTGGACACTTAATACAATTTTATTTACTTGAAATACTGGTCAGAATCTATGGAAAAAAGTCCAAAACAATTCAAGTGGTGGGAAATGTACAGAGTGTGAAAGACTTGCCTTCAGGGGAAAATCAGAAATGTCAAGGAAAATCTGGCCGAACTGCTAAATCTCAAGGGATGGGTATAGGAAGCAACATTGGGGAACAGTAATATGATTAAACGATGAGAGTTTATAAGGCTGCACTACATTTCTACAGTCATTTTAGCCTGTGATTTATTTTGAGCTCAGCCCACTTTTATTGTATGTTAGGTCAATTTGAGAAAAAGTTCTCAGACCACTCGATCAAGAGCAACCATATTTGGAACATGAAGTAACCCCACTCTTTACTCACTATTATCCAAATGCCAAAACACTACACAGAACTCAGGGCTTAGTACCTGTCCTTACACAATGTAGAGTGAGGAATATGAGTGAGGGCAGATGCTCACGCTGAGTCCCTCTGCCCCCAGGTTGTACAGGGTTGGGGTAGGGAGGTGCTATGAGGTGGGGATATGCAATACAGCATGCTAGTTAAGAGCACAGGCCTGGGGTCTCCCTGGTGGCGCAGCTTGTTGAGCACTGCAATATGAATGAAGCATCAGCTGCACAACAACACGAGTTCAATCCCTGGTCAGGGAGGGGACCCACATGGCGCAGCAAACCTCTCCTGTCTTGCCCACTGCTCCCCTCAGCAGTGTATTTCATTAGACCTGCCTGTTCTGCTCCTGTTCTGTCTCTGGTGAGTCCTCTCACCCTGTATGTCTGGCCTCTACCCCAGCTCTTGTATGCATAAATAAATAGATCTTTAAAAAAAAAAGAAAAAGAAAAAAGAGCACAGGCCTGGGACAAGGTCAGAGAACAAATCTCAACTTTTGCCAGCGCTAGACCAGTGACCCTGGAAAAGTTGTTCTATACCTTCAAACCCAGTTTCATCTCCTATGGACTGATTTCTGAAGATAAAGTAAAAATTCCGGTGTGTCTGACATATATCTTTTGAACACTCAAGAAATGGCTGCTGTGGTGCTGGTATTTTTTTTAACTGTGGAGAAAGCTTAAGCTTTGCGTTCTGTCTTCTTGATCTATCTGTATCTGTGTCCCACTGTACTCCAGCTAACCTACCTACCACAATTAGGCAAACCTCACTGAGAGTCAGCATGGATATAATGTGGTGGCCATAGTTCCAGTTCAACAGCAAGAAACCAGAGTTCATGCCTTTTATTAGACGTGAACCTTAAGTAACTTTTTAACTATTCAGTGCCTATGTTTCCTTATCTAAGAATTGGGATGATAATAAAACCCACTTCATAGTGTCACTTAAGGCTCAGATTAATCAGTATACATACCCTTCTGGAACAAACTTGACCCAGAGGAAGCTGCTCATTACATGTTATATAATGCTCATCTTGTCTGAGATAGCAGGGAACCTTCCCTCCAGTAGTACTTTTCTCTCTCTTAGACTCCTGTGTGGACCGCCCTGTACTGAGAAGATGTGTCCATAAGCCAAGGCAAAGGTTAGGAAAGAAGGGAGACACTAAGGATAGTGGGCTTGTTTCCAGACCCATGGGCTCCTCAGAAGCCAGGACTCCGCCTTGATTCTCAAGGCAGAATCGGGACTAGGCTGGCACCGGGGAAGCTGGGGCAGGTGTGTCCAAAAGTCAAGACAGCGTGCCAGTAATATGCCAGGAACAGCAGCAGGCGCAGGCATAGCAGACAGAACACCTAGAACCTTGAAGATGAGGCAAAGTCACCCAAGGAAGAATACTTTTTAGACAAGTTCTTTCTTTAAATATGTCCCAGGCCATGGTCCAAAGAAGCAGTTCTACAACCATATTTAAGAAGTGCTAAGAAGAGCCATTTACTCATTTAGTTATTTCAATAAATATATGGATGGGGTGCTTGCTATATGCCAGGCACTGTTCTAGGCAGTAGGGATTCATCAGTGAGTCAAATAGTCAATCTCTCTGCTTTCTTGGAATTTATATTCTATTTGTATAGTTATGTTTATGCCCACTAATTTCTGAGCAAGATGCATTCCCATCCAGGAGAAATTTTCAAAGGTAATCTTGATTACCCTTAATGCCAGAGAAGAAAGGCAATGATTACGTGCAATTTACCTCCCCACACCTCCACCCTTCCCATCCCACCTGGGACTAAATATTGGGATGGGATAGTATTAGGCCTCCTTTAATTTACACCCAAAGTAAATCATTTTTGCAATTTTATCACCTGTACTGAAATTTTATCTCCCTGATTCACACCTGTTCCCTGATCTCCCCCCACCAGGCATGAAGCAGGATAGGAAGTCTTGGGGCCTTTGTGATATTTCCTTGCCCTGTGTGGCCGATTCTGAAAGATGACAAACCTGGTTGAGATAAGTAATTGTGCCTCTGGTTTGTGGGACAGGTAAGGAACATGCAGAGCTGGGTGACTTGAGGCAGCTCTTCTCCTAGACCTGGTCAGTAACACAGACGCACACCAGAGCTTTTCCCAGTGGCCGGGCCTGTGCTGAGAGCCGTGTGTCTCCCCGGTGCTGATCAAGCACTTTTCAGCCCAAGTTGGGGCCACCTCTTCAGCATGTTGATGTCATCACCTCCCTACTCTGACCACTGGCTCCCCAGAATTTCAAAATGATAGTGTGAGGTCGTTCTGCTGCTTTGGAGAGCTGGTGGGGATTTCTGCTGTTTCCCGGTTACTATGGAAACCCTGTCCACAAATAAATATTTAGATAAAGCTGAGGAATACCCCCTTAGAGAGTGGGCATATTTTATTTAGTACTGAAAGTGTTTAAGCATAACTCAGAGTCCAACTTAACCAGCAGTTTCCAGCTCTTTTCAGAAAGAATCTGCTTCTCCGGCACGGGCTCTCCGTGCCTCACCTCTCCTCAGTCTACTCGCTTTCCTGTTTCTTTCTTAGTTCTTTTTCTCCTGGTGTTTTCTCTCTCTTGCTTGTCCTCCGGGCACTTTTCTACATTCTCTTGTGTAACTCTCCTCTTCCCGTTTCTTCTATGTCGCCTTCTCTCATTTGTAAAGCAGAGCGGATGGATTCCAGGCAACGAAAGCTGTAGGGAGCCGGCGTTGATCAGCTCCGGTCCTTGAGATGATGAGTGACAGAAGTCCTTGTCCCTTGGCTGCCTGTCACAGTGTAGGCCTGTGGCCAAGACCCACTTCCGGTGCTTGCTGGAGAGAAGCTGAGCGATCCTCCTGGCAAGTGCGCAGATGGTGGGTGATGGAGTCCGGATGCCGAGACTTAGGGCAGGTCAAAACAATGATCGTTCAAGTGTGAACTGTGCTAATTGTTGGGGACAAAGGGAGAGCCAGGTCCCAGTGGCATACATGTCATGTCAGGGGGGAGCACAGCAAGCAAGGGGTGGCTCATCTTGCTCACAGATCAACATGAAGGGGTCTGGCCTACGCTTCTATTCTAGACTGTCTTGGTTTTAACTCTCATTTTACTAATGGAGGAAATGAGTTGTGTCATCCCAGCATATAAAAGCTTATTTTGGTCATTTATAGAGCCTTTCCTAATGGTGGAGATGTTTTTCTTGAAAGATATCTCATTTCAAGCATTGTAGATAGATGGCTGGCTGGCTGGCTGGCTGGCTGGCTGGCTGGCTGGCTGGCTGGCTGGATGGATGGATGGATGGATGGATGGATGGATGAATAGCCGTTAATGGACAGATAGATACAAATGTAACTGCAAATAAATACAAAATTGTATTAGTGTTTCATATCTGTGCACATATACACATTTTGTTGCAAAATGAAACACAGAAACAAAAAACTGTCAAAAACAATGTATATGTTAGTGAATTATTATAAGGGAAACACCCTTAAATCCACCCAAGTCCAGAGAAAGACATTTGCCAGCCACCTGAGATGCCCCTCCATGCACTTCCTTGTCCTCTTTCTGGACGGCAGCGTGGGAGGAGAGAGATTACTCAAAGCCCATGTGGAGCAATGAGAAACCTAGAGGGGCTGCACTGGAAAGTAATGTGCAGCCCCGATGCATGGGCCATCTCGTTTTTATTTAGAACCTGGTTCAGAGAAGGTGGGCAAGTACATGGAAGAATGTGTGCGTGATCGGTGATGAATCATGGTCTGATGCAAGCTAGGTGGAGTGACCAGGAGCTATTGTTTGGGGGGGTCTCCATTGTTCCCACTAATCAAACCATGTCATCACTAATTCCTATTCCTCCCTAACTTTCCTTTCTGCTAATCTTTAAAAGTAAGGGATGCTGGCTGATCTTGTTCATGTGACCATAATGTCTGCTTGCTGTTTTCAGCAGGTACTGGTTTCCCTGTGTGTGCCTCACACCAGGACTCTTGCCCTGGCAAGAGGTTCCCTGCCTGACATTTAGCTTGACCAGCAGGAACTCTGGGCACGGAGACAATAGCCCTGAGAATGAGGAGAGCTGGGGATTCCACACTTCATCCCAGATACAGTACCACTCTCAAAATATGACTATTTTGATGGTAATCATGGTCTTACCACTTGAGTGTATCCCTATGTGTTGTAGTTACATCTTGCACCTGAAAAGTTTTAAACCCCCCTTTAATCTGTAGTTTCTGCTTCCTTCCTCCCCATCCTCTCTTCTGTATGCTTTGCTGTTGAAGCATCTGGGCATCTGATCTGGGTGTCAACTGTCTGTGTGCTCAAGGCTAGTGCCTCAGCAGCAGCTAGGAGCTGAGACTTGACTGGACTCAGATGTGACCCCAGTAGTTTAGGTTATGGAAGGAGTTTACACTATGGATTGAGTTCTAAAAATTGGTGTTCAGTGTTTTAAATTCCTCTCAAGTTAGTTTTGGTAGGTTGTGCGGTAAAGAGATCTCATCTATTTTGTTGAAGCTGTCATGTGCACTATTGTAAAACTATGTCACATTGCTGTTATTGTCCCCTAGCTGCTGGTGGGGTGTCCAGCGTTGACCAGAGCTCATTTGTGATACTGATCTTTGGCATTTTGTCTTCATTAATGTTCAGCATAATGTAGCAGTAAAGATATTCAGGCAAGGAGCTTTCTTTGTGAGAAGTTCTGAACTACTAATCCTATTTATTGAATAGATTATAAGACTTTTGTTGAGGTATTTCATTTTGAGTTAGGTTTGATAGTTTGTTTTTCCAAAGTTTTCCCAATGTATCTAAATTGTTAAATTTATCAGTAATGTTTTCATGACATTTCCTCCATTTTTCAATGTTTGTTGAATCTATTTTCATATTGGTGCCCGATATTGGTAATTGTGTCTTCTGTAGCACTTTTATTTTTCCTGATTTGTCTGGGAAGTGCTTAAGTGATTTCGTTACTATTTCCAAATTACTATGCTCAGTTTCATTTATTGCCTTTGTTTTTTTGTTTTATCTAGTTTCAACTTTTTCTTCTTTTATATCTGATTTAATTTTATCATCTTCTCCATTCTGTGGAGAATACTTTCTTCTTAAAAATAAGAAATTGGTACCATTAGGGCAATCAGAATTTCTCAAACCATCACTACATTTGTATCTCACATATTTTGATGTGTTGTGTTTTGTTTTCATTGTTATTCAAAATTTTTTGACTCATGGGCTATTTATAATAGAAGTGCTATTTAGTTCAGAGATATTTAGAAAATTTCCATATTCCTGTTCTATTATTAATTTCTGGTTTAACTCTGTTGTGATCAGAGGCTATACTTCCTGTTATTTAAATTGACTTTAACATACTGTGACAATGTTGGTCTATCTTAATGAATGTTCCTTGCACAATTGAGTATGTAATCTGCTGTTGAAGGTGATATATTCTACAAATGTCAATTAGTTCAAGTTGGTTGATACTGTTATTCTAGATTTCTGTATCCTTACTGATTTTCTGTCTATTCTTTTTATCAATACTGAAGGAAGGTGGAATAGGGATTTCAGATCCCTATTTATAATTGTAAATTATATTTTCATCTATTTCAGATTTATTAGTTTTTATTTCATGTATTTGGAAGGTCTTTTTATTAGGTGTATGTAAATTTAGAATTGCTACATCTTATTCATCAGTTAAATCTTTATCATTATAAAAGGTCCTTCTTATCCTTATGTTGATACAGTCACTCCAGCTCTCCTTTGCTTGGTCTGTGTGTGGTATATCTTTTTCATCTTTTTTTCTTTTTGTCTCTGTATTTTGAGTAGACTTCTTATATAGCAATGGCTATATATTGGTTTATATCCTTTCTGACAATCCCTGCATTTTAACTGAATTCATTTATTTATATTTAACGTGTAGGGGTTTAAGTCTACCATTGTGGTCTTTGTTTTGAATTTGTCCTAACTGAATTTGTTGGATTTACTAGTTTTCTTTAAGTGAATTGATTATTTTAAACATCCTATTTTTTTGCATTGATTCACTTGTAACCTATTATGCTTTTGTATTGTTTTTACTAGACATTATAATATGTACCTTTAACTTTAAAGTATATCTTCAAGCAATGTTGTACTACTTTACGCCAGTGGAAGAATATTCCAGTCATGTAATTCCATTTATTTCCTTCCCTTATTTTGTCATGTCATTTATTTAACTTTTATATAAACTATAAAGCCCCAATTCATTGTTATTTATTTCACTTAGTAAGCATATTACATGTATATATATAAATATATAAATACACACGTATATAATATATTTATTAAACAAATGTATGTAATACATTTATTAATATATTGATTAAACATAAAATAAGCCACAGACTTGTTGAGCTATAGATAAGCCAGTTGATAGTCAGCATGTCATGGGATATAGCAGTTTGCATGTCCAGCCTGGGTGGGCTAACGCAGAGATACTTAGCTGGGTGTTACTGATCTGTAGTGAGGCAACCACAGCTGACAGTGGTGTTAGCATGCATCCAACTAGATAAGACTTCCATCCCGAATTTGTGGCCCATAGATGCCTCTGCTTCTCACTCTTTGGGAAACAATTGCCAAGTGCAAGACCTGTCTCCATTTTATATGACAGCTAAGACAGATGAACAAGATGCATAGGTAAAAATACAAAACGTGATGGTTTGGGTTGTGTTCTAAACATGCCACTTGCAATCTGTGGTTTTTTCAGAAATTTATCAGGCCTTTCTCATTGTGTTTCCTCCTCTTTAAAATGAGACTAATGGTAGATAGCTTGCTCTGTGTGGTATTCATGAAAGACTTAGATGAGAATTGGTTCGTGTTGCATGTGAAGTATTCTTGGTTCATTACAGACACCCCTTCGTCATCTCCTCCTCTTCATCTGAAATGATGATATTTAGCTTTTGACTTTGATCAGTTCAAGCAGACTGTGGGTTTATACAGCTGACATTACTACCAGCGCTGTCATCCTCACTTGTCATGATGATGTTGTGGTTGGTATTAGAGACTTTGTGGTACCGGAATGAAAAAGGCAATTAATTGTCTGAATGACTACACACAGTCTCTGGTGATGCTGACAAATAGCTTTTATTACAACCTAATATATGGGGGTAGAAAAACAAAGCCTGATCAAAGAAGTCACTTAGGAATCATCCACAACAAATTAATTTTGGAATAATTTTCAAGAAATCAAATGGCTGTCTGAGAGTTTGTGTTTATAGAACAAATTCCCCAGTTACACATAAGCTGGAGATGCACAGCATTTCTCTATTCCCCCATGACTGTAGCGTTGACCTGGAGTCTCTTCCTGGGAAGGCAACATTTTTACAGCACCACTTTCAAAACACCTAAGTGGAAAGTCACATATGTGCCTACATGAGAGCAAACAAGTCAGCATTCGCATCTGCCTGCATCTGCATAGCTTGTTATGGTTGTTGAATTAGACGAAAAACATGGAAGCAGAACAAAGCAAAGTCATTCTGTATAAAGGCCATTCTTCAAACTCACTCATTTGTCAGACTCTGGTTTTTGAAGCTATGCAGAGTCCTCCAAACACATGTTTCCAGCTACATTTGTAAGAGAAAAAGGCTGATGGGCTGACTAGTTCATCACCAACTCTGAGACAATTACTGAATTGGTTCCCACTTCACCACTGAGTCTCTATCTCAAAGGGATTTTCTACCATGTTTTCCAATTTTCATGGATATGAAGAAGAGGAAAGAAACTTCCTTCATGTCTATGTATGTTGCCTCTTTGCAAGGTACCTGGAAAAGGGGTAGATGCTTATGTGTACAATTTGAAATACAACAAGTCATGGCAATCCATATCAAAATTGTCCCTTTGGTGTGGTTAAGACAATGTTTGGTATCTTGGATCCAGTACTTCATTTTGCGTTGCTTTAATCTGTTCTTTATTTTTATTTTTTGAGTGTTTAGTTATGCGTTGCCTTTAATCTTATGTCTGCATCTCACATTAGGGATGGTCAGCAGAGTTGTTTTCTTGTATAAAGTTATTTTCCTAAATGCAAGGAGCTCGCCAAATCTGTCTCTTGTCCTGCATCTCCCAAAGATTTAAATACATTATTTTCCACAACTGTATGTCTAATGTCTATATTTTCAACATTTTTGTTCCTATTTGCTAGTACACAAATCCACTGAAAAATTTGAAAATGCTCTCCAACTGGAGGAATATGTCTTTTTTATTTTCCCATCTGGGAATGCTTTCTTTTCCCTTTGAGCTGGTAGGATAGAGTTATATAAATTTCCTTGACTTTCATGGGAAATCTGAGCAGTTCCTGAAAGTTTCTCTCTACTTAAAAGCATTTATTTGCTATAATTTAACTGATTGCTTTCTATTTTGTATTGTTCTATGCCACCCTCCAATCTCAACCCAGCCCTACAGCACCGTTAATAGGTTGGTGCTTTGCTATGCTTTCTTTTAGTTACCTGTTCAATTCTCATTATCATATGAACGTGTTTTGTTTGTGCATGTTACCTCACTTATCCTCCCCACACACTGATAAACAGTTTTTAAAAGCTTTGTATAATAGGTAAGAAAATAAAGATTCAGGGGTCTTCCCTGGTGGCCTACCGTTAAGTCTTAGCACTAACATTACTATGGCCTGAGTTCCATCCCTGGCCAGGGAGCTGACCCACATGGTGAAGCAGACCTCTCTTGTCTCACCACTGCTCCCCTCAGCAGTGTATTTTAGTAGATATGTCTGTTCTGCTCTCCATTCTGTCTCTGGTGAATCCTCTCACCCCTGCACTTCTGGCCTATACCCCAGTTCTTCTATGCAAGTAAATTCTTTAAAATAAGGTTCAGGAAGATTGAGAATCTAATCAAATTCACATAGCCAGAATGTCATAGGAACTGGATGCAAATCTAGGGAGGGCCCTCTTCATCTGTTTACTCTGGAACCCTCAGTTGTGATCACCTCAAGCTGGGTGACCCCACAGTATCAGATCAGCTAAATAACTGTAAGGTTATTTCTGAGCAGAGAGTTTCCAATGAGATCCTGTTTCCCTGGTGGCTGTGCATCTTTCCCCAGCTGAGTGCTGACTGTAATATGGATTTCAAGAGCAAGTAAGCACATGAGATCATAAACTGGCTTATGATATTCAATATCTAATGGCAGACTTCATTCTTAGGCTAGATTCCAATAACCATGAAATGCCAGCACTAGAAGGGAACCTGGACATCAAACTGGGCCCCTTCTGTGATAAAATAAAGGACTGAAGTCAAAGAGCACCACCCCTCCCCCTAGAATACCATCCAGAGAGCAGACAGTCTTTGTCTTGCAAGGATGGGATTGAGTACAGGAGGCTATTGCAACCCAACAGCGAGTATCACAAGTCTGTCCTTGTAGAAGAAAGCTTGTGACTGCTAATGCCAACCTGTGATGATGCCTCACTGGGGATTTCACAGTGGAGAAGTTCCTTTTCAATACAGCATAGTGTATGTCTACTTTGCATTGTGTCACTGTACAAGGGTTGATGCTTATTATCATAGGGTAATCATTAATAGTAATTTAGCAGTTGATTGAGCTCAACACAAAACTTGGAACAATGCAAAATTACCTCCTGTCTACTAGGTATTTACCAATTAAGACTTACTGACCACTTCAGAACAACTGATTAAAAGTCACAGATGATCCTTAACTTCCTGTGCTGTCAGTTAAGCCCATGCTATCACATTTAAGTAAATGCAATCTGATAATATCTAAATCTGATTTGTCTTTTACGAATTACAATAGGTTTTTATATAAATCAATCACTCTACTTGGCACCACATCCCTACAAGCCAGGTTGAACATGCGTTGCTGTTCTTTTTATAGAGGAAAATGGAAACTTGGGAAGTTTAAGAGACGAAGCTTATACAGCCGTTAATTAACAGAACTGAGACTTCAGTGAAGGTCTTTTGTATCTAGCTTGTGATCTTTCCATACTGTCATAAGGCTAGGGAACTTTCTAAGGTGAGCAGGAACACAAATACCTAACCTCTTGGCTTTGAGTTTAATAAGCATGAACTTTCACTCAGGCTCCTTGTTTATTGCTCTGATAAAAATTTTCCCAGGTGCTAGTGACTTCCAACTGTATTTATTCTTTTAATGGTTCATTATTAAGTATTTGCCTGTACCAGGTACTGGGATATTCCAGTGGCTCCATGAACTCACAGAACTTACAGTGTAGTAGGGTGAAGCAAATAAGCAATAACCAAGTGGGGACTTCCTTCACAGGAGAAATGCAACATTATGGGAGCACATATGATATGATGGGACTTATCCAGTTCCAAAGGATGAGAAGTTTGATTTGAAACTTGACTGGTGAGTAAGGATACCAATGTGCCAGACAGAAAAACTTGAGATTGAATACCCAACACAGAGCATCCAACAGGAAGAAGAAGTATTGTATGAAGCTTAAATATAAGGAGCTGGACAGGGGAGGCTAAGGGAGGAAGTTGAAAAGTCAACTGGGGACCAGGGCCACATGAATATCCTTACAAATAATGAAAATAATATTCTGAAAACAATGGGAAACCATCAATGGATTTGTAATAAGACTATGCTTTTTACACGGATAACTGACTTCAACAGAGCAGAGTTTGAAACCAAGAGATAGTGGACAGAGAGGTCACTGTGGAGGGTGCAGTCTTAATTCATTTGAGAGTAAATGTCTCTTAAAGTAGAGGCCTCCCTGAGCTATTTAGTTCCATTTTCATTTATCTCTTCATTATGCATTCAAACAACACTGTTATTAGCCTTGGGCAAGGACCTTAGCATTTATACTTTGTGCTTGAAAGGACTCCAAGTATCATAAACAGGAGCAAAACAAAAAACACTGAGCTTCCTTTGCCACTGGATTCTTAGTATTGACCCAACATGAGCGCTAATCCCAACATTTTCTACTGGAATCGACTCTGCTTAGGTATAGGGAAACACTTTTATCCAACTCTGGTTGAAAATGGTGGAAAGGCAAGAATCATAGAATCATGTGAGTTATGTTAGTTAATGTTAGAGAACAATATTGCTCTAGAGTGGGGGGAGTTGATGAGGGAAGTTCTTGGTAAGAGATAAAATAAGTGGATTGATTTATAAAATCCTTCCTCTTAGCATCAATGTACTAGATTCTTGCATAACCAAGTGTTAATTTCCCAATATGGCAAGAATCCATATTCTTGCTTATCTTCATGTTCTATTTCTTAGTTCCAGAGACACTCACAAATGAGCATGGCATTCTCATCACTTGTGCACGGCAACTGAGGACTATTTTGCCAAGGCTAACATTTCATATTATTTGCATATCTGTAGTTCTAGAGAGGCCCTAAATCATGTATGTTTTTAACTATGAATAATAATACATTTTAGTATTCCTTTCATTTTATTGTTTAAGTATTATCAGCTCATCAACAGAACATTCAAGAATGTAGGAGAGAAATTAAATCTAGTCATCTTTGGTATTCAGTTACACAAAAATAATAGATACCAGGGCCTGCCCCGGTGGCGCAGTGGGTTAAGCAATGCACTATGAAGCAAACCGCAGCCACTGCAGCACGAGTTCGATCCCTGCCTCTGGCCAGGGAGGGGACCCACATGGCGTAGCAGACCTCTCCTGCCTCGACCGCTGCTCCCCTCAGCAGTGTGTTTCAGTCAGTCTGCCTGTTCTGCCCCCTGCTCTGTCTGGTGGATTCTCTCACCACCCCCACATCTCTGGCCTGTACACCAGCTCTTGTGTGCATAAATAAATAAATCTTTAAAAAAATAATAGATACCTGTATTTTATACTTGGCCTAATGAAGATATGCTTGATAAGGTAGGACAGAACCTATTTTATTTGACTAGTTGTTAATTTCATTTACACATTTTAGAGTTAGACAGTTTGGGAGACTCCATAGATTCTGGTTCACTGAACTCCATAAATGTTTTCTGAAATTCAGACTTCAGCCCCCTTCTTTTTGAACTCTCCTTCTCCAGTGACTCTGTACTTGTCCTCAGTTTCAACTCTCACTTTTGTGGGTATGGTGTCTAAATTTTTGTCATTCAGTCTCTAATCCCGATTCTACCAGCTACTTTAGATGATACTTTCTGTCCCCCAGTCAGAGATCATATATCTTTGAAGAGCACAAGGCATAGATAGCATCTGTTTGTCTAGCCTCCACTGTCTTTAACAATGCTTCCCAATTTTGAGTGAGAAAATTTGGAGGGGGGGATAGATGATGAGGTCATGGAAGGTCTTGAAGAAAATTATATGGAAATTTAAACAGAGGGAAAAGAGCAAAGTGAACAAAGAGAAAGAAACTAGAAAATTAAAATAGTGAAAAGACGGCTGTTGCCAATGTATACTCCACTCTTCTTAGCGATCACAGAGCTTCAGACTTGGAGGAGACACTGAGTATCATGTTGGCTAACTCGCCTGGTGGCAGATCAGGAAGTCATGGCCCTGAGAGCAAAGTGACAGCTACAGAGCCATGCAGCTGTGAAGTAGCAGTTACAGGACTCCAAGCCACATCTCCCGAAGCTTAGATGTTCCCCAAAGTGGAAGCACTCATCCCCCAGCCTCTGCGTTGGTTACTGATGACTCCTGAATCCTTCTCTGCGCCTTGCCCTCAGTCGTAGAGAGCAATTCCTAGAGTTGCCTTGCTCTTACTGCCTGCTCCCCAAGGGGAGCCTGCATCTAATGATGGGTAGATGTAGGTGCACAGAGACCGCCTTGCCTCCAGAAGGATATCTGTGAGTGCTCACCTCAACTCCAGACCACCCTGCAGGGTCATTTGCTGCCTTTGTCACCACTACACTGCAGTTCAACTCCTCTCTCTGCACCATCTTGCTCCCTCTTTCCCTAAGATCATATAATCTATCTCAAGACCTGTTTCATGGAGAACTGGGCCCAAAATACAATATATGAGGCTCTCTTCGGGAAAAACAACTGACAGATGGAGTCATTGATCCACAAGTACTTTGGTTCTGGTTGAAACAATAAAAGGACACCTTTGCTTCATCTGTCTCCTGTTCCCTGCTAGTTCTCCCAAACCTCAGTCCATCTTAGGAGTCACCTACACATGCTAACAAGTCGTGGAGGATTTTATGACCCATGTCAGCCAAGACTTACTTTTCAGTCTCCCTTTGAAACCATTCTCAAAATATGTTTTCTCTTTGTATTGCCTAAAGTCCCCCTTGGCATGAATGGGTCAGACTGGTTTATATAAATAAACCAGCTGCTGTGCATAATGGTTGACGACCCAAACCTGCCTTCCTAAACTGGGCTATCTCCTTTCAGTTGTCTCCCACACCTCAGAGATACAGAGAGCCTAGATGTGGGCATAGAATGAAGCGTATTCTCCACCTTAGCATAGGCCCCTGCTGCCAAACCTTCCATGGAAGGTGTCTCTCCCTGCACCTGGTCTGCAGCTTCTCCTCAGGGCAGGAAAAAATACAGAAGTGTGGTTGGACCAGATTCCTGGAAGCTACACCACATTAAAGGTGAATTCTTTCCTCTTCTTGGAATTTCAGCAAATGACCACATTTTTCCAGGAGGCCTTCCTGAGTCAACTATACCCTTCTGAAAACTATAGTGTCTCTGGCTCACCAAATCACTCTTACTTTGTTCTTTTCTCTTCTAAAACCCCCTCCCTACCCACACATATAGCGTAATCACTGATTGTGGGTGACTGGCCATTCTGTATACAATGATCAGCTAGCTGAAGGCATGGGGTTTTTAAAGGTTCTCATTCACACCATCACCAAGGCTCCAACTCAAAATTTTTGTTCATATTCTTTCATTGTGAAGCGCATCTATCTCATTACTTGCCCCCAATGCTTCCTTTCATACACTCCCTTGTGCTCCTTGCAAATCTGGCTTCTCAACTCTTCTGGGTATTCCTTGGGGGACAGGAACCACATTTAACTTCTTGGTCCCCAAATTCTGCTTTCCCTACTCCACTGTCTCTGATTTTCAGATTTGGCATTTATTAAATACACATTAAATAGAGTTGCCTAATGCACTATTAGGAAGTAAAAAATATAGTTTATAATTCTCGAAAAATATGGTTTTCCTAGTTAGCACCACAAAGTGTTCAGGATCCTTCAGCAAGTGGCTTTGTCCTGGGTATGGTGGCCTGATCTGGGCTGTGAGGGGACCCGGCTGCTAGATTCCAGCTCTCCCTGTGTGACAAGGACTGCTCTTCTCTGGAGGACTTGCCTTTCTTCATCACTAAGCGTTGATGCTTCCTCATCAAATGTTCTCTCCTGTGACTCTTCACAATGTCGTAGGTTCTCAGATGAATTAATTAGCATCACTGGCTTCACCCCACCCAGCCTGGTAGTGGCAACGTAAGTCTGTTTTCTAAGCCATGTGTGAGATAATCTCCCCCACAAGAGCAATTTGCCTTAGTGTGAAATATTAATCCTTCCAGAGGCTGGAGAAGAATACACTCACTTGTGATTGCAGTTCTCGGTCCAAATTATCTAGGTGTATGTCACTGCATCCAACCCATCCCTCTCTTGATTAGAGCTTGTTAGTAGGTGGGAGGAAGGAAAGGCAAGGCTGTTCAAGTCCATAAAGAGCCTCGTTGATGTGCTTTATGTGCACATGCAACTTTCTGCCACTTTAATGTGTAACATCCTTGTGGGAAGTGATTGTCATTTATTACTTTGGAATCCTGTCTGTATACTGCCCCTGGATCAATATTTGTCAAAAGGCTCTGCATTGAAAGAAAGAAAATGTCTTATCTGAGATCACAGAATCAATGACCTGTAAGAACACAAAAGGAGTCTGTTCAAGTGATTAATTGTAGTAACAATACAGTTGAAAAATAGAAAAATCTACTTAAATCTTTTTTATGTAGGGGTTGGAGGAGGGTGCTGCAAAGTGCAGGTTTTTCGGATCAAAATATTAATTTGCATTTGGCCCACATGTATTGGACACAGTGGTCTCTAGTAAGATGCATTCAAAATTAAAGAATGGCCTAGAACCATCCGGGTCACTTTCTATAAGTTACAGATGCTCTTTATCGTCTGTTTTGACTGCCATGACAGAATGCCACAATGGCTTAAGCAACAGAAATTCATTTTCTGGCAGTTGTGGAGACAGGAAGTCCCAAAACAAGGTGACGGAGGCCCGGGTGTTGCTGACGCCTCGCTGCCTCCCTTGCAGAGCCCCATGATCCCTGTGTCCTCTCACGGCCTCTCCTGTGTGTGCTCTTGGTGTCTGCTCCTTCCTGTCAGGACAGCAGTCCGTGTGGTTGAGGGCCCACCCTTGAGACATAACTTAACCTTAAGGGCCCTCCGCTCTCCACATAAAGTCACCTTGGAGGTCACACTTCACATAAATATTTGAGGACACAATTCAATCCTTGTTTTGGGGAATGAACTAAGCATGGACATGAGAGACTTTGTTTTCAGCCTACTTGCAATTAATTCGGTGTGGTTTATTCTGGAAATATGATGTCTAGAGGATTTGGCGTAGCCACTAATAAAGAAGCCAGTTGTGCTTAGCCTGAGAAAGTATTTTTATTTTTTCCTGATTTTGCACCAGGGTAAACATTCGGTTAACTCTCCAATCTGGCTTCCAAAAGTTGTTTCCAATTCTTGACTATTAAAATTGTATATATCTCTTTTCGTATGTCTCTTTGAGAAGTTGTGAGGTGTAAAATTGATGACATTAGGCACATGCAAATTCGACCAGATCTTGTACATTTTGTATGAAGCTTGTTGAACTTGCTATAGCCCCACCTGCGAGTATCAGTTTCCATTTTTTCCTGGTACTTGATATTATCCTAACACTTGACTTTTTTTCTCCTGGTCAATTTCATATTTGTAAATGCTTTCTCAAATTAATCTGTGACTGCATATTTTCCTGATTAGTAACAAAGTTGAGTACCTATTTACATGTGTATTATGTGGTTAGTTTTTTTTGCCTTTTATAAATTGTCTATATATTTTCTTGAGCCATTTTCCCTTGGGTTTTCTAACTGTATCTTCTGTATTTGTATAACTTTCTCACGTATTCTGGGTTATAATCAGCCATGTTTTGTAATAGATTTTCCCTGTATGATGGCTGTTAATTTGGGTCAAGTCCCTTTTGAAGAACAAAATATTTCAGTTTTTTTCATGATCAAAATCATCTTATCCTCTTATGTGAAATGTTTTTGCATCTTGTTTAACAAATGTCTGGTTAATGAAAGGACACAGGGATAGTCTCCAAATTTTTCTCTAATAGTTTTGTGGTTATGATTTTCACCTTTAGGCTTTTAGTGTGTCTGGCATTTATTTTTGCGAGTACTTTAGGTTGTAGCTTTACTTTTCTCAATGCTTTTTCATGTCCCCATTTCAATCTATTAAGTAATCAATCTTTTAATTATTGATTTGTGAGACCTTTACCATAATGAACCAGCTTTCTACCTATATGTATGTTTTGCTTGTGAGTCTTCCATTCTGTTGAATTGGTCTACCTTTCCACTCTTTCTTCAGTGTTATGCTGGCTCTTAATTAATTTGAGCTTGTAACATGTTTCAACATGTATCTAGTAGGTAAAGAAAATCTCCTCTTTTTTTTCTTCTTTTACAAAAGATATAAGCCCTTCATAGACTTTTATTCTTTTGTATCATTTTTGTGTTGTCCTGCCATAATTCACATTGAAATTGTATAAATGCTATATATTATTTAGGGAGAATTGGAATTTTTATATGTTTTCTCAATCATAAACCTGATATAGTTCTTTAATTATTTCTTAATGTTATATTGGTTGTTTTTATTGTTTCTCTCCATATAAGTCTGGTGAATTTTTATTAATTTCTATTTATTTTAGAATTTTTAATTCCTATTTTAAATGGTATTTCTATTTTGCTATTCTTTATGAGTCTATTGTCATAAATATTGTTTACTTTCAAAGACATTTTCTGATTGGCTATTGCTATTACAGTCATTGCTGATTTTCTCAGACTATGTAAATGAGCTTTTTCTATTATACTGTTTCTCTTTCTTTTTAATTCTCATGCCTCCCTCTTGTTTCTTTTTCAGCCACTTATCCATTGGCCAGAACTATTTGTACTCTAATGGCCCATATTCTCTGACTAAAACTTAAGTCTCTTGACTTTTTTCTGCTTCCATGTTCTTCCCCTTTATTATATCCTGCATCTTGTTACCAAAGCGTTTGACACTTTTGGGACATCGTGTCAAAAGAACACGGGCATTTCATCCCCAGAAGCAGATCTACTGTTTAGGTGACACAGAGTATCTGCTGGAGTGGAATTTGCCTGCCTCCTTTGCACATCAGCAGCCCCTTCTCATCTCCATAGTCACTTCTGCTGCCTGGGTTCCTGATCTTTTCTCTCTTCCGACTCCATGTCAGGAGTCTGCTGTAATGTTCCTGGCCTCTAATGGGGTGACCTATTGACTGACTTTGCTTTGATGCTTGGTGCCATTTACTTTGTAATAGAGTTTGACATTCACCTTCATCTGCCTCATGTTGCTCTTCCAAACCTAGCTCATGGTCTACTTAACCTTTCCTTTTCATTCATTTGGCAAAGCTCTGATAGCACATCCTCTGCTAAGAAGGATGCCCTCATTGCATATGACAGAAAGCCTGTACCCCAAATACAACAAGCAAGCCCATAGCCCACCACGCCAGCATTTCTCCAACCACAGCCAATCTCCTGCTGACACTCAAGCAGCTGTCATTCCTCCTGCTAGTCATGCACATACACGCCTCTGTGTCATTGAACTTGCTCTTTCCTTGCTCTTGAATGCAACTTTCCTGGTCATCATCCTTAATCCCCTACTTAGCCTTAAAGAAGTAGCTTAAATGTCAGCTTCCTTGCTTTATCTCAGTAGTCAGCACCTCCTTCCTTTATGCTTTGACAACAGGTTTCATGTATCATATACCAGTATCACTGTCTTACATTATATTTTAGCTATCAGAGACTTTCACATGTGTTGAACTAATATATACATACTGTCATTTTGCTTTTCCTAGAAGTCAGGTTGGCAATATCTTTTATTTATTTTAGATTGATTTATTTATGCATTCAAGAGCTGGGGCATAGGCCAGATGTGCCGGGGGTGAGAGGATTCACCAGAGACAGAGTGAGGAGCAGAACAGGCAGATTGACTGAAATACATTGCTGAGGAGAGGTCTGCTGCTCCATGTGGGTCAGCTCCCTAACTAGGGATCAAACTTATGCTGCAGTGGCTGCGGATAGCTTCATAGTGCTGCTCCTTAATCCTTTGCACCACCAGGGAGGCCCCAGCAATAGGGATTTTAATTTGTGCTGGAAAGAGTTTGTATAATATGGACAATAGTTAAGAAGCTTGACTTGTTGGTCACATGCAAGATACTTTATGAAGAAAGATTGAATAGAGAGTTCCCAAAGGCAATTGCTACACCCTTATGAAGACTTAGATTGGGCTGAAACTGGGATGAGGATAGAAAGAGTGTATATGAGATCCCAGGATAAATTATTAAAGATGATGGTAGTGGGGAGGAGCAGTGAGAGAAGAGAAGCATTCAAAATGGCTCTGGAATTTTGAGTGTAGGTGTCTAGGGGGATGGTGGTCTATCATCAGAAACAGGAAGTAAGGAGGAGGAGATGACCTTGAAGGAGAACCATATTGGGTTCTGGTGATCTAGGACATACAACTGCAAGGTCCCATAAGCCTTTGAAAATATGAAGGCAGTGCTGGGAACATCAGCTTAACACAGACTGGGGAGATGCCACCTTTGAGGGTGAGGCAAAAGATTAGAGATATTACTCTGGGAGACGAAACAGGGAAAGGAGAAACCAGATACTCTGGGGAAGTGCAAAAGAAAGACAATCAGGATACACAGAAACAAGGAGAGTGGGCCAGAAAGGAGGCCTGAACCAGGCCAGTGCCTTGCTGCAGAAGCCAAGAAGAAAGAAATCCAAAGAATAAAAGTTCAGCGATATCAAATTCTTTTAGAAGATGGGGCAGGAGAAGAAGCGCCTGCGTTTGGCCATGGGGAGGGCCTTGGTGACCTTCAGGAGAGCCGCTGCTGAGCAGAGGAGGGGGTGGGGTACTCCCGGATGTGAAGGGAAAAGTGGGCGAGGAGGAAGTGGAGGCGGCAGGTGCCCATTCTCCAGAGAACTTGGCACAGAAGGCGGGAGAGAGGGGCAGCAGGGGCCGAGGCGGGAGAGGGCTGTGATGTGTGTTTACCACTGTACGTCCAGCTCACTGCCAAGTCGGCTCAAGGTTAGCTCCAAACTCTCTACTGTCCCCTCCTCTTTCCTATTCCAACTGCTGCTACCTCTTACCTGGATTCCAGAGCACCCTTGGCATTTTCCACGTCCATTTCCCCTGTCTCTATTGCCCTCTATGCTGGGAAAGTCTCCTCAGCACTTTTCTGATCCTAGTTTCTCTCATGGTCAAAGATGAAACGAAGCCCAAGGCCTAAGCTGACTACACAAGATTCTCCAGCTTGGGCCTCAGTCTCCTTTCAGAATTCCCTTTGTTCCCACCACACCCCCAACCCACACCTCAACCACAAAGGGCCATCACTGCCTGAGCATGCCCATGGCCTGCCACCCCTGCCTTTCCTAGCAGCCCTTCACCAGCTCACTCCCAGTTCCCTGCCTCCATTTCTCGTCCAGCAACCCCCCAAAGCCACGTTCTCTTTGCTTGCATTCTTTTCTCCTCTTGTTTCTCTCTGCATCTGTTGCAACTGATCTTGCAGAATTGACTTCTGATTAAGACTTGATTCTTTGTGAGCTACAGGAAAGCCTGAGGGGCCTGCATCTTTTCTCTAGAGAGCAAGCCCTTTGTCATTTGTGCAAGACAGAGCTGCTGCTGAGGCCATTCAGAGATGCCATCTCCACCACGCAGGCCTTCTGATGCCCCTGCATTTCTTGTGGCTTTACAACAGTTACCAGGGAAGCAACAGGACAGAGTTGAATTTGAGTGTATGAATTGAGTTGATTTCCGCGCATGCGCTCACATGCACCCACAGTCTTTCTAGTGCTCTAGGAACCCCTTGAGGTTGGGCCTGCATTTTACCTATTTTGTTTCTTCATAAACTTACTGTAGGCTGATGTCCTAAGGATCTAGTAAATTTGAGTGAATTTCAAGGGAAATAAACCTCCAGCCCCCAATCACCCGGGAGGATGCCGAAGCCAGCAGGCCCCTGGAAGCTGGAGGTTCCCTTGGCCAGACAGCATGGCTCCACAGTGGGTGGCGGGCCCTCCCTCTCCTGTGAAGTCAGACAGACACCCTATTGTGAGCGCTCTCCAGGGCGGCGGGGGGCTGAGGGCGGCTGTCAGCGCTGCACAGGTTGGCACCTGGTGATATTTAATTCAGCACCTTATCACAGACTGCCATGTATTGTTCTTTAATTGTTTCCCATGTGGCTGTTTTTTCACTCCAACAAGATTCAACAACAACAAACACTGACTGTGTATCACCTACTTAGGGCACGCCAGGTGCTTCCACATAGTTATCACAGGTAAAACTGAACAGCCGGAGTGGTACGTGTTACTGCCGTTATCGCAAGGGAGAAATTGATTTTCTGAGACTCCGCATAGGGCTGTGGCTAATATAGGACAAAGTTGGAATATGGGCAAAGATGAGTCGAGCTGGTGCCTGCTCTTTCTACTCTTCCAAGGTAGGATAGGACTTGGCCCCACTGCCTGCTGCCCCAATGCCAGCCCTTCCTCCCACTGGGGCCACTGGTCACCCAGCAGCTCTGCAGTAAATGGAAGGCCAATTCTCTTCTCTTGGCCCTGTGTGCGGAGGATGGAAAACACCAGCTCTTATTCCTGTTCCTGCTCGGTGCCAAGCCAAGTCCCTGCAGGTGTGAGGGCAAAGCTATAAATGTTGCTGCATTGTTCTCCCTGTCAGTGCCAAACAACACTGGCTCTCCTTCCCCAGGGAAGCTGATGAATAAATGAAAGATGCCACCCAGACAAAGCAAGTCCATCCAGCCTTGGGCTGCATGGGTGATTCCTGCTGAATTGCTAAGGGGCGTGAACCCCTTTTGTGACCTTTTTGATGGAAGAGCTGGAGATCACGGCCATTCTCCCTTGGCCACATCAGACCCCAGTGCAATGCCAGGGCCAGAGGGAAGGAAGTGGCCCAGTACAGCCTCTGCCCCCTCCATGACTGAAATATCATGTATCCTCCTCCTAAGAACCTACAATGCAGGGTCTTTCAGCAGAAGCACAAAAGTCCCTCCTGCTTGAACAGAGCTTTATACTTTGCAAGAATTTCTGAGCAATCATTAAGGTACATGAGAAGGGCAGAAATGGTGAGTCTCCCTTTTGGAGCATTGCACTAAGACTCAGAGAAGATGAGATTTGCTTGGGGATGCACAGCAAGTGGGAGCACAGCTCAGATTCTTGCAGGGATCCCACTGCAGGACCCGGGCTTCTTTGGTTCTTCCGCAGCTGTCTGCCTTGGTAGGAAGTTTCTGAAGATATGAGTCACGTGTATCTTTCTTGGAACCATAGCCCACCCATGTGAATAACATCTGTTTCAGGTGAACAGAGTTTAATAGTGGATAGTCCCAGGGAGAAACAAATGTCTTAATGTCTATGTACGGACTTTGTAGAAGGAATTTTAGGAAGGAGTTCTTGGCAGGAATTTTGATGCGTCTGTTGAAATTTACAAGAGTCTTATTAATATCAGAATAGCTTGGAGAGAAAGAATAGCTACCAGCCAAGCAAGACCTGAGGTTCTGGGGGGCCACTTAAAAAAGAAGGGGTCCCCATGGTCTCACAGGTGGCTTCATCATAGAGGTAAATTTGAAATCTTCTACAAACTTTGGTGGAATATAAATATGCCTGTTTTTTGCAGTAAAGACACAAAAACCAAAAATGAGGAGACAACGAAAGACTGGGAACACCTGGTGGGGAGGGGAGAGGGAGGGCTGAGGGAAGATGGGAGCATGAGGGACTGAGGTGATGGTGCACTGGTGAGGTGGTGATAGGGAATACATGGGGATTACAATTGATGGCAAGTATATGCAAATTTTTAAAAAATATTTTATATTAATTAAAAAAATAAAAACTATGAGAAAAGAAAAAAAATATTCCTGTTTTCATATAGTAAGAAAAGCAATAAAATCGGTATTAAGAGATTCTTTCAAATTATTTTTGAAATACTAACTTGCCACTAGGAAGAGCTTTGCTTGAGGTAAGCAGCCTGATTGGGCTCCTGCCCCACGCTGGGGGCAGGGCAGGGGCAATCTGGTGTTGGAGTAATAAGGAAATCCTTGATCCTAGGAAAAGGGTCCTTCCATAGGACAGGTGCTATGTTGGTCCCTCTCGCTTCCCAGAGTGACAGGGTGGCCAGGTAATAAAGGGAAGGGCTCTGAGATCCACAGCCAGGGCAGACCTGGCCTCTGTGGGATGTGTGTGAGCTCATCCTGCTTCCTTCACACACTCAGGAATCTAAACAAAAGTTTGGGGCACTTGCACATCTCACCCGTCTCAGGGCTCCAGGAGCTGGAGGACAGTCAGGCCGTCAGAGACGGGGTCCACACCAGGTGGGGTAGGGTCTGTTAGACTTAGTGATGTTAGACTTACTGATGTTAGGTTTATTGCTGCTGGAAGCTCACAGCCAGGGTGTCTCTATCACCTCCCTGCCAGGAGTCATGTCAACAGTTGTGTCCTTGAAATATGTCCTTGCCTTGTTCCCTAATCCACAGGTATAAAAACCCCTCACCCCAGGCAACCAGCACAGCTTCCCACCCCAGGCTTGTTAGCCCTGGGAGCTGCAGGCAAGCGCAGTCAGTAAAACTTCTGTCTTTGTTTCCACTATGACTCTGCCTATTTTTCTAGCACCTCTGACCTTTCGTTTGATCTTACAGGGTCTGTATATTCAGGCTTGGAGATGACCTGACTGAGGACATTCCCTCAACTTCAGTTTCCTTTTGCCCTTCAGTTTCCTTTCGCCCTGGGGCAGAAAAAGGCCTTTTCCCATCCATCCATTCATTCATTCATTGGCTTACATTCATTTAATTGTTTTTTGAATGCCTAAAAAGTACCAGTAATTGTTCTAGATGCTGGGAATATAACATGAATCAAACACGCAAAATTTTCTCCTCTTGTAGGACTTGTATTCTACTGGGTGAGTCATCCATGGGGTCTTGAGTGTCTACATATTAAGTAACACATGCAATGCAAAGTACAGTGTGTTACCTGTGACATGTGCTGAGTGATATGAAGGACACAGAGAGGTAGAGGTTGATTTGGGGCTTCAGGAAGGAGGACTGCAGTTTCGAGTGGAAGCGGGAGGGCGGGGCTTGCCAAGAGGGCGGGGCTGGCCAAGAGGGCGTCAAGACTTACGGGAAGCTGGAGAGTGGTTTCTGGGTAGGTGTAGGGCAACAACTTAACAGGCAGAGGGTATGGCTGGTGCCAAGCCCCCAAGCAGGAAATATCCTGGCTTGCTTTGTAACAGGGTCGTCCTGGGAAAGGGGGAAGTTCCAGAATCTCGGTTCCGCCCTAAGTGGGTGATGCTGAGGAGGGAAAGAAAATCCTGCAGAGAAGAAGGAAAAAAATAAAAAGGGAAGTGTTACAGGGCAGGGAGAGGAGCACCCCAGAACCGCCAAGCCTGCCCTCTTTGAATGGGTTTTGCCATCTGCCGCATTAAGACAAACACATAAAACCTTTAATGGAAAGGAACTTTAATACAACTAGGGTACAATAAAGAAAGAACAAAGAATA
>JAGFMF010011958.1:7702836-7786848 GCA_019455555.1 Galemys pyrenaicus | reverse complement strand
TGATAAACTAGGGCCATTTATAGAAACATGGATGGAGCTAGAAGGAATTATACTCAGTGAAACAAGTCAGAAGGCAAGAGAAAAATATCGGATGGCTTCATTTTTAGGAGGTATGTGAAAGAGCAACAACTACAACCAAAAAAAAAAGAAGAGTAAGCTCAAGGAAATGGGCAATTACAACCAAAAACAAACAAATAAACAAAAACTCAACAAGACCAAAAGGTCAAAGATAAAACAAAGGGATGATGGGGGGAGGGAGGGGAGGGCAAAGATGGAGATGATGGAGATGAGGGCAGAAGGCGCACAAGGGACTGAGGTGATGGTGGACGGGTGAAATGGTGGTGGGAACTCCCTGGGGAATACAAATGATGTCGAATATAATTAAATAAACCTAATAAAAAAAAAGATTCCTATCCCTCAGTGACATAAAAGAGAGAGGTTAAGCACTGAACTATGAAGCATCCACAGCCACTGAAGCACTAGTTGGATCCCCAGCCAGGGAGGTGACGCTCATGGCGCAGCAAACCTTTCCTGCCTCGCCCACTGCTCCGCTGCTCCTCTGAGCACTGTATTTCAGTAGATCCTCTTGTTCTGCTCCCCACTGTCTCTAGTGAATCCTCTCACTCCCCCCTCCCACACACACACACACAAAACACAAACACCTCTGGTACGTATCCCAGTTCTTGTTTTCATAAATAATTTTTTAAAAAAAGAAAGAGAGATGCAGAGAGGAGGAGAGAATGGCAGAGAAAGATCTGTCCTTTCACTCAGTTCTATGTCCTTATTCTACTGAGGCTCAGGAAGGGCAGCAACTTCCCTGAGGTACTGTTCCCTGGAACCTTGCTCTGTCTGTTTCTGCTCTTCTTTCATCTCACTTCCCTATTGCCCAAGAGAAGTTGGCCTTTGTTTTTTCTCTTTTGAAAAGAAAAGCAGAGATCTGAGAAACCTTCAGTTTAGTTGACTGATAACATCAGCATTTTGTTGTCATTAGCAAATCCATTTCTCTCATTGGCTTCTTTCCATCATGAGACAAAGGCCAACTGGCAGTCTGCACTTATTTAATTCTGAAAACCTGTCAGGGTCATCTTAATAGTCTGGTTCATTTATCTGATTAGACTTTCCAGAAACTTTATATTGGTTGGGAAAGCCACGGCCCAGACACGCATTTGCTTATGTGCCTGCTTTCTCATATGGCTGACACAGGTGCACATGGTTACCCACTCGGGCATGTGAGTGTCCATATGGCACCATGGAAGACTGTGGTTTTGTGGGTTCAGGAACAGGCACTAGTCATATAGGTAGTCCCCCTACCCAAAGGCAGGGCTTCTCCCTGGATGATCGCTTGGGGTCCTTTAAGCTCTGAGAGGTTTTGTTTGTGACTCTTTGTTAACTGAGGAATTATTGGAAATGTTCAGTTCTCTCAAAGTATGTGTTTGCTTCCTTCAAGAACCCCAGCCAAAGTCATGTTATTCTTATTGATTATCCTGTAGGTAGGAATGAGGCATGCCATGCACTGCTCTAGGGTGGAGATTGTGGGGGGTCAGGATGTTTGGGGTTCAAGTCCTTCCAGCACCCATAGATCTGTCTCTGCATTCCAGCATAACATGAGCAGTGGAGAAGTAAGAGGACCGGGTCTCTCATGACTGCTGTAGGGACACTGTACAGAGACTGCCCATGGGCCGGGGGTTGGGAGTGCATCTTTAGGTTCTGGGGCACAAAGATGAATGAGTCACAGCTTCCACAATGTCCATCATGGCATAGTCCATAAGCTATGATTAAAACTTATGATTCAGTATGATCAATGTTTTCCTGAAACATAGCTGTATGGAAATACTATTGGAAGACAAGAAGAAGAAAAATTCTCTAAGGAAGAGAGATTTTTCTCCAATACTAACATGGGGCTCACTCAATAGCGATAATATTTTTTGAGTGCTTTCTTTTTGCTTATCAGTGTTAGTAGCTTGAGAAGGGCAGGAAGAATCCATTTGAAGAGTAAGAAGGAGATATCCAAAGAGCAGACACCAAGTCTCCTGACTGCCGCTCATGTTCCATCTAACGTTCATTAAGCGCAAATCTCATGTCAAGCCATTGATGGACTCAGAGAGTACAAAGAGAAGTGGAAGAGCCCTGCCTGCTTCTGCTCAGAGAATCCACATTTCAGCCCAGCTGCAGAGAACCTGGGAGTCAGCCCTCAGCTACTGCTACAGGATGGTGCATACAGAGTCCACCTATACCCAGCCCAAACACACGCCCACTCCAGGACTGAGCCTTGCTGTAAGGTGCCCTCTCCAGTGGGCTTTGACAGAACATCAGTCCACAGGTCTGGTTCTGGCCTGAGGCCCAGACCTAATGACTCCTGTTCCCATACTTGGCACCAGCTCTGCTTCTCCTTCTGGCCTTACCTCGTGGACTAAGCATAGGCATCTTATGACACACATCTCACATCTCAGCCCCAGCTGTCGGTGGGGCTTCACGGCGCTGTGCGATAAGGGCTGTTGGAGCCAGAGACAGTGCTCTGATAACAGGGTCCACCTAGGACTGGGATGGCGAAGACACTTCTCTCCCTTGTCCTCTCTGGTTACAAGACATGGCTGCCTGGGGCATTTGTTGTGTTGTGAGACTGGCTGGTGAGGCAGGGGAACAGGAAGACTTGTTATGCTCTATTGGGGCCTCGTGGGACGTGAGTAGTTTCCTAGAAACACTAGCAGATTGTGAGGCATTAATAGCCAAGTCATGTAAGCTGAATGGGCTGCTAGGAATAGCACATAGGGCCTCACATTAATCATAATCATAATCATAATAACTTTCACATCATGCAACTCCAGAGGCCTATGTCTGTGTCTCTTTCCATCTAGTGCACAAAACAAAATGATCCCTGGCTTGCAAGGGAAAAACAGTGAGCCTTTCATTACTCACATTACACTTATCTCCTGGAAATCTTACTTTTCATGATGAGTCTAGGGGAGGGGCCACAGTTTACTTGTTTACTGTTCCTTTAAAGTTGTAGCCTGTAGTCCAGAAAGGGAAGCAAGAGAAGGTTTACAGCCTCCCTGTTCCACTACAACACCATTAGAACACCCATCCCCTTTCTAAGATGTGCTTTTGAGGTGCCAACCCCCCAGCCAGTGAGTTAATGACAAGGGGGACAGGTTCCACTTTGTATTGAGTGGGGAGGCCCAGGGCTTGTCAGTGGCGTGTGAGTTTTTAGCTCCACTACTTTCCTGTACCCTTAGACCAGGTGTTTACTTCTATACAGGCCACATGGTCCAGTGTTCCAATATGACCTTGACCGTAACACAAATAACCCCACGCATTTGAATAGTGAATTGCAACTTACAAAGAACTTTCCAATATTATCTCATTTGAGCCATGGCAACCCAGAGACAAAGCATTATTATTTCATATTACAGATGAATCAACTAAATTCAAAAAATGTTGACATGATTTTCCAATGGATATATGCTCACTCAGTGACTAACTACACTTTGCCTTAAGGCATCTGACTCTCAAATGTCCCTTTCACTCCCCTGAACCAAACAGAAATCATTTGTGTTGTTTACTCTTTGGGATTATATATAACAGTCTTCTTCTTCAATAACACAGATAAGTGGGAGCTGATGGAAAATGCCTGTATTTTGTTTTGAAAGAGATGAGGAGAAAACAGTAAGTGAAATTTTGAATGCCTGACGGGGTTACCAAGGAGAGCTGTCTGATGCTTTGGAAAGTTTGGATAGTGACAGAGATTAATGTCTCTTGGTTGGTCATACTAGTATCTTGCTGAGATACAGGGGGACAGATAAGAGGCGGTTTCAAGTTCTCATCTAATCTAGAGACTTGTGAGTCTTTCCTTAGAAATTCTGTGGTGTCACCTCTCAGCCATGCTAGCTCATCTCTTGATACCCTCTGCCATCACAGAAACTGGCTGCCTGGCCTTTGAAGGTCGCTCTTTTCTCTCCAAGGACACAGAATGCTCTCCTCAGCATCTCACTGAGTCCACTTAGAAATGCATTCTCACCAGGTCGCAAGTATGACATGATTTCCAGAAGATCCCGACAAATCTCTGCTCCATGGGGAAATAAATGTATATTTTTTTTCTTTTAAAGAAAGAACCTCATACTTTTGTCTCCCCAAAACTATTTGAAATTTTAATATTGAAAATGTCATCTCCACAATTAGACAAAAATGAATGCCACATGTTTAGACTTACAAAGGCATGACATATCTGTCTTCGATTTTTCTGAAGACATGCAACTTATTATTGTAGACTAGGACATTCCTATACTTATATAAAGGGGCAAACATGAACTTGATAAAGAAATCACTAACATTCAAAAATTACAAATAACTAATGCTGAGCAAAACTTTTCTTATAATGCATAGTTTGTGGGGAATAATGATACCTTTTTACCACTGGAAGACATCAAAAGTAGCAGTGCACTCTGATAAGAGTTCAATATTCTTAGAATAAAGTCGATTTCTCAACTTCAGCATTAATGACATATTTGGGTCAGAGAAATCTTTGTAGGGGTTATCCTGTGCACTGTAGGATATTTAGGGGCATGCTTCCCCCGTACTCACCAGCATCCAGAAGTAACACCCCACCCACTCCCTAAATTGTGAAATAAAAAGTGTTTCTAGGCGCTGCCAAAAGTCCTCTGGGGGGATAATTTTCCTCTACTGAGAAATAGGGAATAGGGAAACTCTGAATCATAAAGAAGGACCTTAGGATGTAGAAGCCTTGCCTTTCATATAATGAAATGTACAAACCAATGGAAGACAAACCGAGAGCTGCCATTCAAGTACTTCCAGAGTGCCACAGCGTTCTTGCAGGCATCAGAAAGGTACAGTTCCTTGGGAAGTCATGGCCATGGCGGGACCCATCCGGGCATTCCATTGTCCTGAGTTACCTTATTCTGAATCCATTTCATTAAGCAACCTGTTTATTAGTTGTTGCCCCCAAAGAACTGTCCCCTTGGGAGAAGCTTCCCTGGCCAAAAGGTGTCTGTGAGCATCTTGTCTGCTTGGCAGTCATATTCTTCTTGTATATGAGTATGTGATGTGGTAGATGACCCACCAGAAGGAATGGATTAGAATGAAGGAAACTTCCTTGCCACTTGAGTCAGGAGAACTGACAACTTATGCCTGGATTTTAGAATTGCTCTGGATCACTAATAGCTTCCCTAGACCCCCTTCTCTTGAAGGCTGTGATTTACCTTTCCTGTCTTACCCTTGTATGTTGAGTGGGTGGTGGGCCAACTTTTTGTCTTTTTATTTCACAGACTCCAGGACTGGCACTCACATTTGGACCCAATGGAGATCATGTGATAGTCTATTTCAGAACCCTAAGCACATCCCACCACCCCCATCTGTAGCTGCCATCTATTTCCCCCTTCCTCTGGGTTGACCTCATTGTTGTTTGAGCTATACAATGCAGTGCAATTAATGCTATGTGACTTTTACTCCTAGGTCTTATGAAGTCTCACAGCTCCATTTTTGTGCTTTTGGAGCCCCAAATCACCATATAAGAAAGCTCAACTAACTTTCTGGGAAAGAGAGAGCAAACAGAGTGCATCGTGGTGCTCAGGCTGACTTCTGGTATCAAATGTCCATATAGATATGTAGAGTATCATAGATTCTCCAGTCCCAGTAAGGCCTTGTCCATACCAAGTGGGATCAAGTTAAGAAGTCCCTACTGAACCTTGCCTCAATTACAGAACCACAAAACCATGAACATATTAAACTACTATTATTTCAAGTCGCTGTGCTTTGGGACAGTTTGTTACACAAACAAGAAAAAACTGGAACACATCTCTTTCTCATGACCAGTCTTTGATTATGACCACATTTTTTACTTCTCCTTGAATATTTTTAAGAAGCACCAGAAATATTCAATTCTTGAGCAAGACCTAGATTATTTAATTGTTAAGCCATTTGCAAAATAAATAGGAAAACATAAAGAAGACACAGAACTTTTGATGACCCCAGTGCAACAACAGAAACTGAGGAGACAAAAGCAACCAATGACCTGTTGCTGACAGCAGACTCATCAGGCAAGAGAGGTACCAGCACACACCTCCAGGGTTGAGGGCCCTGCTCTAGGGCTCATTTCCATTAGGAAAATGTCAACTCACACTGCTTCTCGGAGACTCACATTTATTATTCCATCTTTCCCTTCATCTACTTACCAATCCCAGCAAACGCTAAAGATTAGCACCCCCTCCTCTGTATCCTATTTGATTTTGCTTCCGATGTGCTATGGAAAATGCCAGGATTCTCAGGCTCTCAGTCCACAGAAGAAAGCAGATAACCAGACACCTCTTGGCTTTGAGAAAGTCACCCATTATAGTTCTCTGCATACAGATATATTTTGGATTGTCCTTATTCTCTGTGGTTGCTTCCAGGAAATCAACAGTCAGGTATTGGGCCATGAGTACGCTGTTTTTTCAGGTCACTGAAAACCAAAACAGACCTTGATTTTCCATGATAAGGAAGAATCATCTGAAGAAACAGAAATTTGCGATAAGATTTTTTTATGAGCTTGAGAGCATCTACTTATTTTGGCTTTGGACACAGAGGTGATGGAAGGCTCCTGTCTCTCAGGCTCCATGTCTATATTACAAACAGGAGTACAAATGTTCATGACTAGACCAAAGTCCAAACAAGTCTTTCTGGGAATTTGTCCTAAGATGTTAAGATACAGAATGATTGATTTTGGAATCCAGTGAGAAGTATAGGAACTAGAAACCCATGGTATGAAATATCACCAAGACTGAAAATAAATGCTCCAACAGTCATCATCCTCTGTAGACCTGAATTTGAATCCCAGTCAGGCCACTCATCTCAGCTGAACTCAAAACATTGCTTAGCGATCCTTTATGCCCAGGATAGTTTCTCCTTAAATCCATCACCCACACTGACAACATCACAAACTTGATCTTATTTCCTTTAAAAAAAAAAAAGACCTCAAAATTCCTCCAAAATGAAGTACTTCAAGTTCCAACCTTCTATACCACCACTCCCCACATGTATCACCTCTTCCTCCAAGGTCAGAGGACAAGCAGTCCCTTTTGAGTTCCCAGTTCTCCAATCCTTGTAGTTCATGATACAACCCCTTCCTGCTGGCCTATGACTTTGTTTCAACAACTACCTCTTTCATTGTTACTTGTCCAGTTACTCATTATCTTTTGGATTGTCCTTATTCTCCCTGATTTTTCACTCATCCAGTAAACACATCTATGTTTCCCCTTCCCTCATAGAATTTCTCCCTTTGCACCAAATCCTCCTTTTTTCTTTCATCCTCCTGAAACATCTTATGTTAACCAGAATAGATGTCTGTACTCATGGTCTCTACCACTTCACAACTTAATAACTCTTCAAGCCATTTCAGTCTGGTCTCCTCACTGTTCTATTTCAAGTGTCCTTGCCAAGGTCAGCATACAGCCAGGTGAATGATGTCACACCTACTGAGTGCTTAGGTTATCAGACCATTTCTGCACTTAACACAATGACCATGAACTTTCCTAGTTTCAGTTTGTATGTATTCAATGACACCTTTTAAGCATCCTCACAGGAGACACCACAGCTTCCCTCTTCAATATACTGTCTTTGATCCACTACCCTTCTTCCTATAAATATGTTAATGCCTCATTATTTTAAGTATGTTCTATGTATAAGGACCATGATATTTTTATATCTAGCCCTAATCTCTTCCCTGAGTGTCTGCCATTGCCAACACTTCTTTCCCATTCTATTTCTGTTCTTTTCCATAGTCTCACTTTCTTGACCGGCAATTTTATCATCCATCTTGTCACCCATGTGAGAAACTTGAAATCACCCCACGCTACCTTATCTCTCTCATCCCCAACATCTGACCATCCCCCAAGCCTGGTTGACTTTTACCACTTAAATCCTTTCAGGTCTGTCTCTCTTCTCTATCCTTCTGCTGCTCTAGTTCAGATCCTATCAGTTCTTACCCAGTTCAGTGACATCAACCCATTTTTGAAATTCTTTCTTCCATATTAGTCCCTTAAAATTCACTATGTTCCAACTTCCAACTAAACATAAACAAATTACTCCCTGCTTAACCCTTCAGAGGTCCTTTACTATCTGCAGAAATAATTCCATAATCTTTGCCAAGCTATAAAAGACCCTTCTAATCTCATTTCCTGCTACTACCTGCTTTTTGGCTATTATACTCCCAAACTGACAGACTGCTAGTGGCTCCCTCATAATCACCTTGTTCTTGTACACCTGTGCTTGGGTCATGCACAGAATTTTATTCCTTCCTTTCATTAACTCTCCTTTAGAATCAAATGTAATGTGTCCTTTGAGAAGGCAGCCCCAAATCTGCAGGTTGTGCTCATTGTCCCTTCTCTCTCACCCTCTCTCATCACCTATCCTGCCAGTACAACGACATGCTTTGTGAATGTGTCTGCTCCCGCACAATCTGGTAAGTTCCTTAAGCACAGGAACTAATTCATCATCGTAGTCTAGAAATAACAACACATAGTCTAGACACCATAGGCATTTAATAATGTTTCAATGGAACAAAACTACTGAGTTGACCTTAGGAAGTCACCTTCCCTGTCTGGACCTCAGGCTCTTCATCAGTGAATGAGTCAGGGTTGAAATAAATATTCTCTATTAAAGGTGTCTCCCCTCTCTAACACCCCATACTTTTTGTGGTCTTCTGAGCAGAGAGGTGTTGACAAGGCAAGGTTGTCCAAATGTTTTATTTTTCATCCAACTGCCTGTGGAATAGATTTTTTTTAAAAAAGAACAAAAATAATACTAGCTTACACTTGTTGCAAGCAACTTGCCCAGGCACTGCTGAATAGACATGCTCATTTGCTATTTATACCTCAACTTGAGTGGGCATTATTATCCCCACTTTTCATGGGGAGAAATCTTAGGGGCAGAGCAAACTCCACCAAGTCACACGAATAAGGAGAGGGGCAACAGTAGAATGTTTGACGTGTGGTTCCGCAATCATAACCGCTCCATGATAATGCAGAGGTAGACAGTTGGTGAGGTCCACAGACCGACCGATTGACTCAATTCAGGAGAAGGGAGAAATGAATGCTGCATTGAGGGACATGGAGGAGGGGTTGTAACTCATTCCCCACTGCCCACAGGAAGCCAGCCAGTGCAGCAGCACATGCATCAGCTACCCCTGGTCTCCTAGGCATTGTGCTGGTTAAAATAAAGGGGAGTTAGTAAAATGGGACTTTATGAGGAATCTTTGGGCATAATGAATTCTTCCTGCATTTGTCATCGTAGTGCTAATTAGGCTACATTTTGTGGGCTTTAATGTGGCTCTGGCCAGAATTTCCTAGATATTTTATTGTCATTTAGCATTAGTCAGGCTCAAGTTAATGGACACAGGCGGCTTTATTCACTCTGGTTTGGGTCCCACCATTGCTATTATATCTTTTGATATTCATCCTTATGACACTAATCAGCAAGTATTGATTTAGGCATTGTACATTTCCATAGGAATTCCATTTTAATTCAACATTAGAGTGCCATTAAAATGTAAAGGAAAGGGCACGCGAAAGTCGCCTTAAAGCATAACTGTCTCAGGAAATGCTGAGTTTTAGTCATTCCGCCAGCTCCTCTTGGAATAGGACAAAGACTCGGGCATAAGGGAGTATCCTTCTTTACAGCTGCTCTGTGACATGGCCCACTAGTTAAGTGTGGGTAGAAGAGATGGAAGGTAACTTGGGGGGGGGGGCTCTTCTACTTCTGTCCTACCAAAAGCATCTACTGAGGCTGGTAGCAACCAACTGCCTCCTCAAAGTGGAACTCGGGGAGTGTGGTGTGGGAATGGAGGATCCAGTGTGATCATCAGCCTAGAAAGAAGATCAATGGAGATTCAAAAGCTTTCTCATGGCAAGAACTCCCTGAATCCTCATCCACCAAGAGGTATATTGGGTAAAACTGAGTTCCAAGAAGTCATTAGTTCCTTAGGGGACTGGCAGACATGTTTCTCTGGTTTTGCTCATCCCCGGTAGCTCCTCTTCTGTTTGGTTTGTCAGACATTGTAATCAGCCCTCTTTGCTCTTCTCCCTTGGTGGACCATCCCCTCCCATGGCCTCCATATACTCTAGTCATTTCTACACTGACAGACCACAATTCAAACACCCAGTACTTGAGGTTTACACCTGCATCTGTCTCTCTCCTAACCTCTTTACTGGGAACCTTAAGATCAATATACACAAAACCAGTCACATTCATTTCCCCCCAAACCTGCCCCTCCTGTATATTCTGATCACCACTCTTGACTACGTTCCCAGACTCCTCCTCTTCCAGCTCCCACCAAATGCCTCTCACATCATCTCGTTCCATGTCTAAACTCTGGTTCTGTTCCTGCCAACCTAAATAGCTCTGTCTGCATTTTTCTCCCTACATGTGTAGCCTGATGTTAGTTCTTGCACTGTTGTTCAGTTGAATTGTACATCCCAAAGATGCATTGAAGTCCTAACCCCTGGGGAGGGTCAGTCTCTTTATCCTACTCAGGTCCTCTATTGGGGGCCACTCACAGTAGAGAGAGCAAACTGTTTTACTCAGTTTCCTCTTTCAAGTGTCAATCTCCTCCAGAAACACCCTCACAGACACACCCAGAATAAAGCAATGACCAAATACCCCACAGCCCAGTCAACTGGCTGTACAGCATTAAATATCACAGAGACCAGGAGACAGGTTTCTCCTGTTTGCTTCATCCCTTGTATCTACTTATTTCTTTAGTTGCCACTGTCCAGTTGCATCCTCCCCTTTTTCTTTGCTTTTCTCCCCAAGGTCAAACAATCCAAGAATTGCCATCAAGGACCAGAAACCAGGACAGAGGCAAAGACCAGACTCTCCTTCTGAGCCTCCCAAAAGGAACCCACTATGCACATATCTTGATTTCAGACTTCTGACCTCCAGATCACTAAGGGAATACATTTCTTGCTGCCCTATGTCACCGAATTTATGGCACTTTGTTATGGCAGCTCTAGGAAACTGATACACATACTGAGGTGAGGCATCAATTTCACCTGCTTATTCCCTGTGTCATCCTCTTCCCTCCCCACAGCCACAGGCTTCCACTGCCCATGGACTTAACGCTAGTTCCCTGGCACCCCCACCAGGCAGCTCTCCTCCTGACAAGTTTTCTGTGTCACCTGCCCTTTCTGTCTACCCCCCATCACCACCCACCCCCACCAGAACAAAAGGAACATTCTATCATTTTCCTGGAAGTGCCAAGCTATGCCATCCCTTTGCACATGGCTATTTAAAATTCCCTTCTTTTCCCTGTCCTCATCGAATTATACTCAGTGAAACAAGCCAGAAGGCAAGAGAAAAATATCGGATGGCCTTAGGGGGAATGTGAAAGAACAACATTCACAACAAAAAAAAAATAAAAAAGAAAACAAAACAAACAAACAACAAACAAAAAAAAACAACAAGAGAAAGCTCAAGGAAATGGGCAATCATAACCAAAAACAAACAAACAAATAAAAACTCAACAAGATCAAAAGATCAAAGATAAACCCAAGGGACCATGGGGTGGGCGGAGGGAGGGGAGGGCAAAGACGGGGATGAGGGCAATAGAGAGCACAGGGGACTGAGGTGACGGTGCACGGGTGAAACGGTGGTGGGAACCCCCTGTGGACTACAAATGATGTCAAATACAATTAAATCTAATAAAAAAATAAAATTCCCTTCTTTTCCTTGTCCACATGAAAAACTGACTTTGCTTAATCTGCCCAGCACAGAGCTGATCACTCTTCCCAGCTGTTCTGCTGCCCAACATGTCACCTCATCCCCTACCTCTCTGTTCCCACTGTCTTTGCACGATCTTCCTCATAGACTCTTTTGATATAAGACTATTTATTTATTATAGTATATAAGTTTGGGGGTACAGCTTCATCCCTTTGCATGTATAAATCTCCTCTTCGCATAGCACCAAAGTTAAAGTGGCTCTCCCACTACCAGCTAAGTGCCCTCCACTATCCCCTTCTAGCAACTCCTTCACCTTCCCCTTTGGTAACCACTCTGTTTTTCACAGATTCCAAATTAGACTCTTCATAAGCACTCTTCTACGCAATGTTGATTGAGAAGCTAAATGGATAAAAATGAGATCACCATCTCTGCAGTCCCTGTGCCCAGCATAATGCCCGCCATGTAACAAATACTCAGTGCATGTTTGTGGAATGAATGAGGCCAGTGCTGGCTCTTTAAGGAATATCTAAGTGTAGGAGACAAGGAGCAAGGGAATGGGAGAGAGAGAAGCAGCTAACTTCTCCCTGTGTCCACTCTCTTGTCTATTGTCTAGATTCCTTCTTTACTTCATCATTTCCTGTTCCCACATGTCTGACATGGTAAGCATTGAGTAAAACAATTGTCAAGCAAAGGAAGAAAGAATCAGTTAGAGAGGAAGTAAGAGTAGCAGGTAAATTAGCTGTCAAAGACGCTGAGGAAGGAAAGGATATGGCCTTGTCCTATCTCTCTGTCCCAGTGGGTTCCTAAGACACATCTGGTGGTGGACATATTAACAAAACATTTAGTATGCAAACCTGCAGAGTGGTGGCTTCTCCAGACCTACAAGCTTATTTAGAAGTCCCCCTGTGAAAAATAATCATAACATTACAGAACTTTGGAAAGTTTATACTAGAGAAGATCTACTCTCAGGGGTCTTAGAATTTCACAGCTATGAGGAAGGTCAGAGATCATTTAAGTTCTGTCTCATCTTTGTTTGCACTTATACTAATGAAGAAATTGAGGGCCAGAGAGATAAGGTGACTTACCCCAAGTCACACAGCTGATTAACTTTGGTTTCTATGACTCCATTCTCTTGTGGTATGTTGATACTTGTATAGCATCACTATTCTTTTCCAAAAGCTGGATTAGCTGCATCCAGAAGCGAGTACTGCCCTCTGATGTCACCATGATCTTTTCTACCCCTCCCATATATTCGTCAGCAACCTTTAATCCTATTCTGACATGAGAATGTGTGCAGGGAGCACTGGAAGTGGGCAAAGTTGTTTGAGGCATCCAATTCCATTCTCTCCTCCCTGGCTTCACTGAAAGGGTCTTGCTGAAATTCCCCTCTGTGCCCACACCCTCTCTCCAGTTCTTTCACTTTCCACATGTTCTCCATGGTCTAAAAGATGCTCTTGCCCATGTATCCTTATGTCTACCCACCCATGCTTCTCTCATTTAAGTAGTGGAAATGCCAGACCAAGAAGCCAGAGAGCAAGACCCTGAGTTCTTCAGGCAGATGCACCAGACACCATCTTCTGCTCAGAAGCACAATGGATCTAAGAATTCCTTCCTGACCCACTGAAAATGTTGTGAGAAGGTATCAGGAGTCAGAGAGAGGCCAGGATCTCTAAGTGGAAGGAGCTGATGTGGAGTTTGAAATCATCTGATCTCATGTATGTCAGTGGCACTTGCTGCCAAATCCATCCAGGTATTTAAGGGTCCTCTTTTGTATCTCAGAGTGTTATCATACAACAGATTCATTTACATGTATGGCAAATGAGGAATGTTGAGAAGAAGTAATAGATATTGTGAGAGCATCATGAAGCTTAAGGGGAGAAGGTCAAATGGTAACTCCATCTTTGGGTCCATGGAAACAATGCTTTCAGAGTTGCTGGAGCAAAATTGAAGGAAATAAGCTCTTGTGTCAGCAACAGTTGAAAGTAGCATGGTGCTCCCATTGGTGAAGAGAGAGAGAGTTTCCCTCTGGCCAGAGGTAGACCTTCTTAGAATTCATTAGGAATAACTATCCAAAGGATTTTTTTTCCCTACAGAAATAGGAAAAAAATCCAAAAGCTTGCATGGAACCACAAAAGACCCCAAATATTCAAAGTAATTTTGAGAAAGAAAAACAGTTGGTAGCAGCACACTTCCTGAGTTCAAACCACATTACAAAGCTATCATAATCAATAGTATATGATATTGACCTAAAATCAGAAGCATAGATCAATAGAACTGGATAGAGAGACAAGAAATAAGCCCACACATATAGGATCAACTACTTTATGACAAAGGAGCCAAAAATATGCAGGGGGGAGGGGTGCCACAAAAATTTCTTTAATAAATAGTGATGGGAAAACTGGACAGTCATATGCAAAAAAAATGAAACTGGACCACTTTCTTACACCCATAAAAATTAGCTCAGAATGGGACAAAGGCTTGAACATAAAATCTGAAACCATAGAGCTCCTAGAAGAAAAATACAGGCTATAAGCTCTTTGCCATTTGTCTTGGCAGTGATAATGGACTTGACAATGATATTTTTTATTTCATATAAAACACACACACACACACACACACAAAACCAAAAGTACATAAGTGGGACCACATCAAACTAGAAGATTTCTCCATAGCAAAGAAAGCCATCAGAAAAATGAAAAGGCAACCTGCAGAAAATTCTGGAAGAAAATGCTGCAAATATTTATGTTAAGGAGTTCATACTTAAGTATATATAGAACCCATGCAACGGAACATTAGGAGAGAAACCCAAACCTGATTTAAAAATGGTCTGAGAAACTGAATAGACAATTTTCCAAAGAAGACATCAAATGGCCAATAGGTACATGAAAAGGTGCTCAACATCTCTAATAACAGAGAAATGCAAATTAAAACCACAATGAAAGGTTACCTCATTGATTGTCATCAAAAAGACAAGAGATAATATGTGCTGGTGAGGGTGTAGAGAAAGAGGAGCCCTTGTACACTGTTGGTGGGAATGTAAATTAGTGCAGTCACTATGGAAAATAGTATGGAGATTTCTTGAAAAATAAAAATAGAATTACCATGTGATCCAGGAATCCCATTTCTGGATTATATCTAAGGAAATAAAAACACTATTTTGAAGAGACCTCTATGTGCTCATGTTCACTGCAAAATTATTTACAACAGCCAAGCTATGGAAACAACCCTTAGTGCCCATTGGTGGATGAGTAGATAAAAACAACATGGTATGTATGCAAAATGGAATATTATGTGGTCATGAGAAAGAAATCCTATTTATAGCAATATGGATGGAAATTTCACTATGCAAAGAGAAATGAGACACAGAAAGACAAATATTATATTTGTCCTCCCTTATATATAGGTTTAAAAAATTGAACTCATATAAATAGAAAATAGAGTAGTAATTGCCAGAGGTGGTGAGTGGAGAATGGGGAAATGGGTGAAGGTGGTCAAAGGCACAAATTTCCAGTTACAAAACAAATCAGTTCTTGACATGTGATGACTATACTTACCGATACTCTTGTATATTTGAAAGTTGCTAAGAGAGCAGATCTGAAAGTTCTCACCCCAAGGGGGGAAAAAATCTTACAACCATGTGAGGTGTTGGATGTTAACTAATTGTGGTAATCATTTCATAATATTTACATATGTCAAATCACTATGTTGTGTACCCTAAACTACCCCAGTGCTATATTTCACTTCTATCTCAGCAAAACTGGGGGGAGTCAAGAACAACCCAAGTTAATGTAATAATCTGTGAGCAGGGTTGGTGAGGCCTCCCCAGCCTCTTACCCAGTGTCTGTGGATAACGTTGTTCTCAAGGGTGTTGCTTGCAGAGTTTTCAGCACCTTGGATGCTGCTTCTTTCCCCTTGTCTTTGTGAGATTCCTCTATCAGCATATCTGGTTATGAGCCCCGGGAGAAACTGTGATGCTCAGTGCAGGGCCAAGGCTGAGTTGCAACATTACAATCCAGGGGGATCCACATTCAGAGCCAGGTCTGCACTGGCATCACCCAAAGGGGATGCCACCTTAAATTGTGCAACCTAGGTGCTGGCCCAGCCCATTGTGTTTCTGGAGAACATGCTTTTGTATTAGGAAACACTCTCACCCACAGATATAATTTCTCCATTACTACTCATATCACAATGACAGAGATGCTATTTGGTCTCTTGTCTGCTTTAGAGAAAAGCATCTGGGAAGTGGTGTTGATGGTGCAAAGGCTCTGGGCCTGATGCCCTGGGTATGTCCAGGTTCTGGCACTTACTCACTGGAACCCCTGAACCAGCTACTACATCTCTTGGGGGTCTCAGTTTTCTTGTTGAATGTAGGGATAATAATGATATCTCCTATGGGTGTGTTCACATTAAATTAGCTAAGATACTCTCAGGATACAATAAATATTGTACAATCTGATACAATAAAATTCCATAATAGTAGTAAACAGTTATAAATAAATAACACTTCATGGGGAAAATACAACTTACATCTTGTTATTTATATTTATTTAAATGTTCTGCAATTTTGCCTTTCTTTCAAATGCACTGGAATGCCCAGTGATGCTGATTGTTAAACGGGCTTATTGTAATGGTGTTATTTTGGTAACTAGTGCTTAAGTAATTGTCTCATTAGGAAGGTGTTCATTTTGCATTCTTTATGCTGCGGCAGCCCCCTCACCAGCCATCACCACTCAACTAGGCAATTATCCAAATTGCATGCACAATATCCAGAGCACACAGTTGACGAAGAGCCCTGTTCTTATGCATAATATTAATGGCTATCCTCACACCCTCTTTCCAATGGGATCGTCAGCCAATAGGCAAACAAGCCCAGTTCCTTTAGGCCTGGAATAATGGCACATCCAATCCAGGTGTTTTAAATCTCTTAGCAAAAACATATTTCACAAATTTCTCACCCCAGATGTAGATATGTTTGGAACCCCTGAAAGAACTCTGGCTCCCCATTGCACTGTACTAAACATACACCCCAGGGGTCTGCTAATACATTCTAGCAACTGACCAGTGTAAATGCTCCCAGAATTTGAAGGAAGGGACATTTGGAACAATTTCCTGAGTGCAAGAGAAGATGCTCACAAAGGACTCTCCTGGACTAGGACAGGCTGACTCCAGCAGATCACGGCCCCTTAAAACATACATCTCTTGTCATGAAAATGTCAGATGGAGAGAGAACTCGACAGTAGAGAAACTCACTTACCAGGTCCTTGCAATATCAGCTCTGCTAGCACACAGACTCCTTCCAGGCCAGGCACTATTCTAAGTTTGTCATAAATATTCACTTAAGTCTTAGAGAAACGTCAGTGCGTATTTACCGATGCAGTCACCGAGGCGCAGAGGAAAGAGGTGATCTGTTCAAGGTCACTCTGTTAACAAGTGGAAGAGCTGGGATCAAAGGCAGTAAGCTTGGTTCTGGGTACAGGGGTTTTAACCGACATATGTTGTCCATTCTCTCTTTCCTTCCTCTGCCAGCATGTCATTCAGTTGTGCTCCTCCTACACTCGACACGGGTGCTAATTCTCTTGCAATTTTTGGTTTATGCCCCTATCAGAATACACACTTCTGAGAACAGTGACTGTGACAGGTACTCAATGAAAAGAGTTGCGGGTATGAATGCATCTTCTGTCACTCTCCCACCTGCGCCATCTCCTTTACTAGAGTGTAACATATGTGAGGTCAAGAACAGAGACTATCTTTATTGTCATACTGGTATAGAACTGTGCTGGGGATGAGGCTGGGGCTCATACATGTTTGTGGCATGAATACATCGAACTGTCTTCTCTGGGACCTTCAGCTATTCTCAGTGTACCCTACTAAACGACCTCGGCCTCAGGCACGTCCAGGCTTCTGCTGCACTAACCTCTGTTCCTACCTGTGTGCTTATCTAGTCCGCCTTTCTGGATTCTTGGCATGGTGGAGACAACATCTTATTAACTTCTTAGCCCGAGGGCCCACAATGCCTCATAGGCATGCTAAACATGTTTTCAGACTGGATCAAATAGTACGTGTTCAATAAATACTCATTCATAGATGAGTTAGCAAGTAGGAGCTTGCTTTGCAGGATAGACTCAGTATTCTGCTAAGGTGTATTCTGCTGTAAGCTCTCCGTATTGGTGGCAGAAGGACAGCTTGAAGGGTGGTGATGCTGAGGCACTGCTGATGGCTTTGGAGATTATCTGGAAAAGACAGCAAGGTGTTGCAGGGAGAGCACGGCTTTGTGGCTGACAGTTCAGGACATGACACTTGGCTCGTTCACATACATACATACTGTATGACCTTAAGTGAGCTACACTTCACACACTGAGAGAAGGAACATGCAAGTCTTTCCAGTGAATGGCCCCTGGTTGGAGACTAGTGTATTCCTACAAGTAGGAAGTCAATGCCCAAGAATTGCTTCAGAACCCTAAGAGTTAAGCATACACCTTCCTCTGAACACCAAAGATGCTGAAGAGGTAGCACGTGACCGGGTAGTTGAACAATTCATTTCATAAACTCAATGAAGCATAATGACCTGATTAATATTAACTGCCTTCTCTTTCCCTTCCAGGCATGGGGTGAGGATGAAATAAAAAAAGAGGGAGGAGAGCACAAGGGACTGAATTCTTAAGTAGTATGATTCAATTACCTCGGAAAGATCTCCAAAGATGAGCATGCAATTACTACTAATTGCAAATAGTACTACTGATAATGATAACAATCCATCACTTTTCCCGGCCCTGTTCTAAACAGACCACAGGCCTTACCTCAGACAAATCACATTAATGATCAGCACTGGGGGGTGGGGAGGCTGTGATTACCAGGTTTTCTATATTCTGAATGGTGAAGTAAGAGAGCCTCAGGAACCCAACCCCACCCTTGCCCACCACCCATTACTGGACTATACCTCACCTAGCCTAGATCCAAGGCAACAATGACCTTGCCTTAATTAGGGTCCCAAAGTGTTCGTTTGGAATCATGCCCTTCTTGTTACAGTGTATTCCATAACTGGAGCCATAGCTCTGGAAGGGTGGACACAGATGCCGGAGGAGACATTCTGTTTCCATTTCTATGGATCTGAACAAGAGATGGGACCTTGATTTTCCTGCCTATAAAATAAAGATAATGCTGATTATTATCTCCACTTTTGTCTAAGTGGCAGTTATGTGGGAAATCCATCACATGTCTTTAAGAAAACTGTCCTATGTATATTAAGATCTGTATATATTAAGATTCTTCTGAATTTTCTTCTGCTATTTCTGAAGAAATTACCTAGGGCCATGAGTCAGGAAACTAATGAGCTCATCAAAGACAATCCCTCATAGTCAGCGCTATGAATATGTTACTATCCAACCCTTGGACGACAGAAAAACATGGCGAGTGGCTGATGTCACAGAGCAGTGAGGTCAGAGGTGGCACGAACGGGAGTTTCTTTAGAGAAGATGGCACTACCCAGCACCCACCCAGGGTCAGCCTGTGCAGTGTTCTCAGATCTCCCTCACCTCTCGTGCATGGGTCACCTACTTCTTTCTCCTCCAAAGCAGCTTTGAGCCCCACATGCCTTTCCTCATTCTTATTCTGCATTAAAAAAAAAAAAACATACATCATTTTAAAAGTTCATATTTTACCACTCCCCCCAAAACAAAAGAAATAAGGAGACACACCAAAATCTAAAAGGATCCAGCCTCACAAAGCCAGTGCTGTTTCTCAGTTTATCTTGTGTCTTGGGTTATCTTGTGTCTTGGGTTAGCCACACCAAGAAGTAGCTCACTGAAATGGGAGTTCTGAATACATCAAAAGAATCCAGCTGATCCTATCAGCAGGGCGCATCCTACACTTTCCCCCCACACCTAGCAGATCACCTTTCAGGGGAGAGGAGCTGGTTTCTCCCTAGGGAATTGGGAGCTTCTACAATGACAGGAGAAAGCAGTGGCATTGTGAAGTGCTTCAGCTCATTCTCTCCTGTCCTGAACTCTTGCTTTCATCCAGCAGTGTGGGGGTCTTGCCAGGAGAGACATCAGGAAGCCCCCTCCACCAAAGCTGCTCTGTTGCTTTAAAGTGATAGATCCTGGAGAATCAGCACCTGGTTCGTGGAGAGTCAGAGCCTTTATTGTTGCTTACTTTCCCTGACGTGTATATATGAGCATCCTTTTCTACAGTTGACAGGATGATTCACTGGGTGAGTGCAGGCATCCAAGGCAGCCACTCATTTTCAGTCACTTCAAATGCTTTCATCACTTCAAATGCAGTCACTCATTTTTACTCTTATCTTGCAGTTAGCAATATAAACAGTAATTTTCAGAGCAAAATCCCAGTATTGGAATGATAAGCTCCTGTGAAGCAACTTAATGCCCTCGTCATCTATCTGGAGCCCTGGGGTCATCTCCCCAACACTGTGGCTAGGATGTATCACAGGTAGGGAACCAGTCCTGAAAACCCCACACTCTTCCAATTTCAGTTAAGCCTGTGGCCACAGTCCCTACACACAGTTGTCACTCTTAAGCCACCAGGAAAGTGTGGCAGTGGAAAATATCCAAGGCTTTGTTATGGCCTGAACTTGGCTTCTCGGGCACCAGATGCTGGAATCCATCAGGCTGCCTGGGAGCCACAGCTGCCTCTAATCTTCCAATTCCATGTGGATTTCAAATCTATGCCACCCTGATTCACTAGCTACATACCCTGGAAAGTTCTCAGACTTCGGGGAGCAGGAAGTTACCTGGCCAGAATGCTCAGACCCCATGCCCAGGGCGGTTCACTAAACTGGGGTGTGCTGGGAAAAATATGACCCCAGCCAGTGACTGGGGTGAACGATATGGTTGTCCTCATGAGCCTATGTGGAGGCCATCTACAGGGGGGCTTCTGTCTGGAAATTGCCATCAGGAGACCGAAGAACCTAAGGCATTGTGCTCCTTTTTCTTCTAGGTACCAGTTTCATTGCCCGAAATTGGTAGTCAGTCCACTCTTGTTGGAAGGTTCTTGTATATCAGAGTGAGGGTTTGGGTGACGGCGTGTCTGATGTGGGCTGAATTGTGCGCCCCCGCCCACATGGGATGTTAGAGTCCCAAGCTCCAGATCCTCAGAATCTAATGTGATTTGGAGGTAGGTTCTTTACAGAGAGTCAAGACAAAACGAGCCCAATAGGAAGGTTTCTAATCCAATAGGATCCATATGCTTCAAAAAGGAGAAAACTTGGGTGCAGGGGTACATGGCTGGGAAGAGTGCATGCAAAGGTTGCAGTTATGCTGTCAAGAACCAAGGAACCCCTAAAACTAGGAGGGAGAACTGCAACAGACCCTTCCCTGGCACCTCCAGGATAGGGGGGTCTTAACCTTGAACTATACTCTCAGCACTGTCAATATGTTCCTGATATTTGGGGCACTTTGTCACAGCAGCCCTGGGAAATGAATCCAATCGCTATAGCTCCTGGGGCACAGGACCCACATATGCATTGTCCTCACTGGGATGCCCTGGGCTGTGCTGGAGCTGATCCCTGGGGTCAAGTGCCCCAGTGAGGGCTGACACCAGAGGCAAGGCCTGGGGCAGTGGAGTCCTTGCTGCTTCACTTTGGTTAAGGGGGAGGGTCTCGCCCTGCTGGGCTGGCCAGAACCTGTTTCTTTCCCATTTCTTTTGTTCCCTGTCGGTGTGTGGGGGTGAGTGGAGGCAGGAAGAGTCCTTCGCAGTTACTCCATTGCAAACAGTGGAGGTGGTCAGCGGGAAGATGGTCCACAGTTATTTTCCCAGGAAGTGCTCTCTAACAAGCCATTAGCGTCACCAGCATTGCAACAAGCCATTAGGGTCACCAGCATTGCAACAAGCCATTAGCGTCACCAGCATTGCACCCTCATCATCACCTTTCCTCTCGTGCTGATGTATTAGTTTGCAGTCCTTAAACACCTTTCATTTTCGTATCACGACACGCTATGAAATCAGCAGAACTTTAGCTAGATGAGGAAGAAAGCAAATGTCAGAAAATTTCAGCAATTCATTTGAGATTTGCAGCTGCTTCTTAAATCCAGGAGTGCTGACCTTCTCCACCTACCGAGGAGCAGCCCCTGCCAGCCCCAGTCCACCCCTACAACCTGGGTTCTGAGCTGTCAGTTGCTGTTGGGGTGGGGTGCCCTGTCCAGAGCCCAGCTTCTCCTAGCCCTGTTAATTATCCGGAGGGCTCCCTACCCAAAGGAATTCAGAACATGCTGTGGTTATTTGTGGAGCACTTTGTCTCTGGGAGATGGGGGCTTACACAGCTCAGAAAAAGCAGCACTTGCCTGCACAGACAGCACTGGCCATGGCTATTAATATCCAAACACAATAGCTCAATGACTAGGTGGAGTGTGGTTTGCCCTGGGCACAGCCCCGGGGACAGTAGTATTTTATAGCAGCCTTGCAAATACCCCAGCATACCCCAACAATAAGACTCTTGCCCCCCCTTCTGATCCAGCACAGACAGTAGGAAAAAAGAGCAAGGGCCTTGCTGGAAGAGCAATCGCCTGCCAGTACCATCTTTACTGGGAGATAAGGACAAATGGAGGCTTGCAGTCTCAAAATAATATTTGATTAGAGCTCCCCTTTTTTTCTAAAGCATCCCAAGCATTCTGCATTTGTTGTCTTTCTCAGTCTTATAGTTATCTTTGTGCACAGGGAAAGGGTAAACATTTTCAATGCATTTATTCACTCAAAAAAACATGCACTGAGTTTCTACCATGTGCCTAACCCACCCCAGGCTTTGAGGAAACTAAGTGGAGGAGGAGAGAGTTCATATGCTCAAAGTTCATAACTTGGTAGGTAGAGACAGTTAAGACACTGTTAGATCATAGTGGACAGCCCCCTATGCATAAGAGTGTGATTATTATAAGAGTGTGATTATTATGAGGGTGTGATTATTAGAATAGTGTGATTATCTACGCATAATGGGCTGCAATGGCACAAAGGCAGGAGGGGTCCACCCAGTCTAGAAGAAACAGAAATCAAGGACACTTCAAAGAGATCTTAGGGATGATCTTATGGATCTGAGGGATCTTCATGATGAAAGGACAGTCAGCAGGTCAAGGCATGGAAAAATAGTCCATCAAAAGAAAGAGGAAGGAGAAACAGGGGGAGACGCACTAGGTTGGTGAGTGGCTAAGATAAAGGGTCTAAACCCAGAGATGGACATGATAGCATAGTGGGGTCTGAATATAGCCAGGGAAGAGCAGGTGTGCAGGTCACTTCATGTCTTTTGGTTTTAGTTTCCAAGGATCATAGTCTCATGAGCCTCTCCAGCATTTTATTTTTACAAGCTGATGCTACCTACTACATGTCTAGCATGGTGTCCGTACCTGGTACCCACATTTTCAATACCTCCAGAAAGCACTAAAGATTTCCTGCAGTCTACACTACTTCAAGAATGTGATGAGCTCCCAAGTAGAAAATACTGCTCTTGGGGCCTCCCTGGTGGCACAAAGGGTTAAGCACTGCACTATTAAGCATTCACAGCCACTGCAGCATGAGTTCGATCCCCAGCCAGGGGGGTGACCCACATGGTGCAGCGGACCTCTCCTGCCTCGCCCACTGCTCTCCTCAGCAGTGGATTTCAGTCACTCTGCTTGTTCTGTTCTCTGCTCTGTCTCTGGTGAATCCTCTCAACCCCATGCCTCCGGCCTGTACCTCAGTTCTTGTATGCATAGATAAATGAATCTTTAAAAAAAAATAAGGAGGAAAAGAAAATACTGCTCTTCAAGATGTCTGAGTGGTCAATACCACTAGAGGCCAGAGGTCTCCTGGAGACCAGGGAGGAGACCAGCCTGGAGGTCAGGGAAACCTACCAGTTGGGACAATGGAACCCAAACAATTGTCATCTGCCTTGTGAGCTGGGAAGCTGGGGAGGCTCTTCTAATGGACACACCTGGCTTTGGGTCTCACTTGCTCATTTGTAACATTTAGGAACCCACTGACAGACCCACATATCGTTAGTGCACATTACCCAGCTTCACCTGTAACCTCAGTCTCTGGCTTCAGCAAAGATGAAAAGACCCGAGGAACCCCGAGATTGAACAATGAAATGTCATTAGTTAAATCTCAGTCCTCACAGCTCCCAGACCTAATTATAGATCTAGGAGTGGCTGGGGCCAGACCCCTCTGATATAAAAAGATTTTATGAAAGGCTAAGGGGGGAGGCCGCCATAATTCTCACCCTATTATATTCCTTTCAATTATTTACAGTAATAGGCACTGATGGTGAACAAATATAGAGACTGGAATCCAGTGAGGTCACACGGGTGTTCTGGAAGCCAGTGATGGAATCTGGGGACACCGCGAGGCACAGTTTCAGCTGCCCCTGCATTCCTCACCTCCCATTGTTTCTGTCTCTTTCTGGCTCCCCTTCCCCCACAACCAAAGTTAAGTGTACAGACCCCTTGGGGAGAATTCGCAGCTCCATCTCATGTCCAGGACTAGCAACCCTCTCCCTCCCACCCAGGGTTTGAATGACATTCACGTGACTTCATTGTCCTGAGTAAGGTTGGGAACACACACTGGAAGTTCAAAGCCAACAGGGGCTGGGGGGCACTTGTGGTAGCAACAGCAGACCTGGGGCTCATCTGATAACTAGGAATCCCTGAGCAAGAGGTCTGTGGTACCAAACACCCCTGTGCTCCTCTCCACCTTTCAGTCTCCCTAGTTTTAGGTTGAAACCTCACCCAACTGGCTTCTGGCTACTATAATGTGGACAGTGATACAATCACTGATGGTGTGACTTTAAAGATGCCCTACAAAATCCTCCCGTTCTTTCTTACATAGAAACAAGATAGTGCTATCTATGCCACACCTTTGCCATAAGTATCACCAACTATACGTGCCAGGTATAGATGCACCAAGTAAAGATGCACCAGGTAAAGATGTACCAAGGTATAGCTGCAAGATGAAGACATTTCTTGACCTACCAGTAACCGGACTAGAATATAAGAAAAATAGTTTTTTTTTTAATAATGTTAAGCCAGAGATTGTCTGGTCTAGCACGTTAGCAATGCTTTTGATAAATGATGTAGACCTCATGTCTTAGACTCTAGGCACGGATGTGTTCATTCAGTCCCCTCTGCCCCACTAATAAAAATGTCCCCAGCATGAAACACACCTCTCTCTCTTTTCTTGAGCTAATGATTCATGTTGCAGAACAACCCTGTGCCTGCAGGTTAGAGGCGTGGTTATGCTAAGTAAGTCCTGCAGACAGCCTGGCCCCTGTGCCACCTCTTGAGGCTGGAACAGTTATACTCCCCCAGGAGAGGAGAGGAAGGGGCTATCTCCAGCGACAGAGTCGCACGAACTCTCTGGAACACTCAGCAACAGGAAATCATGAACCAAGTAGCAGGAAACATAGGAACACACACGCATGCACACACACTCAACCTTTTTCTCATGTGGAAAAGTCTTCAGTGTGAGCCCATCATTAGGGAATTATCGAACGGAGGAAACGGATGGGCATGCCCAGTTGTCAGGACCATGAGCGGTCCTAGTTTTTGAAGGGTCTGGACATTGTTGTTGTTTTTTCTCTAAGATTTATTTATTTATGCACACAAGAGCTGGGGTACAGGTCAGAGATGCAGGGGTGAGAGGATTCACCAGACAGAGTGGGGAGCAGAACAGGCAGATCGACTGAAATCCACTGCTGAGGGGAGCAGCGGGCGAGGCAGGAGAGGTCTGCTGCACCATGTGGGCCCCCTCCCTGGCCGGGGATCGAATTCGTGCTGCAGTGGTTGCGAACCACCGTAGTGTTGTGACTTAACCCCTTGCACCATCAGGGAGACCCCTGGACATTGTTTCTTAACCAGTAACATTTCTTTTTCTAGAGTTCATATATGCGCACTCTCCTTGCCCTCTCTCTACCTCTAAGATCCAGTCTTTGCACTTAAATCTTTGATATCTTTCCTGTCATCTCATTTTATGCTTTTGAAAAGGGCACACCTGCCTTGAGGAATCAGTTGTGTCTGAGCCAAGTGTTTCCAGCACAAAAGGACTTCGACTTCCTAAGTCAGGCATCTCGTGGTTTCTACCAACTTTGTCAAGGAGGCAGAAAATCAGAAACAGAAGACAGTCCCAGAACCCATTCACTGTGGCTCTGCAAAGTATTAGATTGTACTGGGAGTTATTCAAGCTCAGGGATTGCACCTCCAGTGATAGGCAGTGGAGGTTTCACTGCCAAGCTCTTTATTGCCATGATGTCCTTCCGAAATGTATGGCCACTTCATATACACATGTGGCCTTCTTCCACGTCTCCTCCAGTCCATCCTAGTATTCACTGTGACCAAAGCATTCTCCCCAAACCCTGCTCTGGCCACTCCCCTCCTTTGCCTGGACTCTCATTGACTCCCAGGTACTTAGCGGAAAAACTTTAGCTGGCATTCAAAGCCTTCAGATGCTCTCCGCTCTCTCCCCTCCCAAGACCTCTTTCTCTAGCATCCTGGTCTTTAAACTCCTCATGTTGTCTATGTCCCATCCCTCCCACTACCTCTCAACAGCCCTGGTGGCCCTGTCTGAGCAGCAGATTCTGCCAATCCTTCAAGACCTCACTCAGCTGCCACTCTCCTTGTAATTTCCTGCTCCTTTTAGCCATCCTGTGTTTCTGGTTCTTCCCAGTTTAAAACACCGTAGCCTTTTGAAACTCCCATTTATATTAAGAACATCCTACCGTGCATCACAGTTGCTGTAGAGCTGTTTTATCTCCACTGGTAGAGAATGATGCCTTAGAGAGGGGATCATACATTATTCATGGTGACCTCGCTCATGTTGTGAGTCAGCCTTTGCACGCTCATTGCTCAATTTGTGTGTGCACCACTGACCTGCACACAGGGCAGAGGTTGGTCAGCCGAATATGAACATTTAACCAGGCTCCTATTCTTAAAATTCAATCAGCTAAATCTTTCAAAAGCAGCCTTTCTTGGAAAACTGAAGACAAGCAGAGAGCAATGCAAGATATCAGAAAAATAAATAGTAGTCACCTTGATTGTAGACTGTAGTCAGGGATTCATCCATCTGCAAAAAGACCTGGCACCACACCCTCCGGAACCACAGCTTGCAGGACTTATGGGTCAAGAGGTGGCACAGAAAAAAAGCACTCTCCACTCACCAACTGTTTCCCGATCCTTCTGCTAATCAGGAATCTCCATAGAAAGTGACACCGGTGTGTGTCACTGAGTTTCACCAGCTCTCAGGCCTGCTGGAGCCTCCCAAGCCCTTTCATCATCTATTCCCATTGTCTCCTGAAACCAATCCTTCCCATTTTGTATTTTCCCTCCTAGATCACCTGATACTGCCAAGCAGCCAGGTGTTTCTTTCAGAAGCTAGAAGCTGATAACCTGGACTCACTGATCTAACCCCAGCCCATGCCCCTTGCAGTAGAAGACTCAGAGTAGAGATTTTTTTCCATGATGGATGCCAACTCTCTTTCAAACTGGTCCATCAGCAAACTAAAGAGGATTCCAGGATGTTCAGCACTATAGCATCTCCTTTGGCTTGAGTAAATAACTTTACGAGACAATTATTTCAAGATAATAGCTCATTTAGATGCAGGAGTTTTTGGTTAAAAACTAAATGAAATTCATCCAGTCCCTCTGCAGACATCCCTTGAGTGGTTGTCTTCACAGTGTGTTCATATATTCATCGACTGTCTTATATGCCCTTCATGCCCTGCACTGGGCTCTCCCGAAAGTGAAACCATCGTAAGCACATGTGCTTTGTTGTCTTATTGTTTCTTTAATTGTTTCTGGATGAGACATTTTCTTGGATTATGAACCTCACTGATCTTTTCCATTAATTAAAACAACCAATTTAAAACAGTTGCTCAATATTTTATTCTCACAGAAGCTCAGTGAGAATTTTGGAATCTAAAGACTTTGGGATCGAGGCCAGAGAGACTGAGTGATTTTCCAGGGATCACCCAATAGAACCAAGGATAGTGCCCCTCCACTGAAGAAGAAAGTCTCCACTGAATGCAGTCAGTTGATAAGGATGGCAGGGATAGGCAGGAGGAGTGCTTGTGGATCCTGTCTGGGTTCCCTAAATTTAAAGAGAAACAGATATAAGAGATTTACACAAAACTGGAGGATCTTGGGTTATTGCTCTTGCTCAAAGGGACGAACCACCAACAGTGCTCCCTAGAATTAGTCCGTGAAGAGGTGGTGTGTGCTGAGGCAGGGGAGAGTGGAGACCTAGGATCGGGCTTGTCCTCACGAAGCCCATTTGACTCTCAGCCAAGCACCAATTAGCTTCTCCACATGGTTCCCAGAACACAGAGGGCCCTCTCCTAGCACAGGTGATGCCTACCTTCAGAAGCACTGGAGGGGAGAGATGGTTGCTATGCCAACGGCTGATGTCCTGGGAAGACGCCATAGGTAGTGGATGGGGGTCCGTGTGGACCAGCAGCCAGACCTTGGGGCAGAAGCCACATTTATTCCTAGGCTCCAGGACTGTTCCAAAACTCTAAGATTCTGGTCAGACCTCATGCATTTCTCATGACTGGCCCCCTTCCAGTTGGCACATGCCTAGGAAGGGTCAAAGGTGATGATGCCTCAGTGACTTTAAAAGCACAGGCTCCTTCTAGTCGTCTTTACAATCTGTGTTGCCATCTACTTGAATTACGAGCGTTATCATTTAGAACTCTTCCAGACGTTTAGGATGCAGACATGAAGCAGGCCGGCAGAGCCAGAGGAAGACCAAACCCCTCTTTGCCAATAAGCTAAGAGCCTTAATTCTACTCCCCTTCCCTCAGTAAATCCACTAAGATACAAAACATGAGATTTTCTTCAAACTCAGAAGAGACAAAGAATCTGGGGTCAGAATACCATAGTTGGGACGCAATTGTTTATTAATTGTGTGACTTTGAGCAAATTGCTTAACCTCTCCGAGTCTCAGTTTCTTCATTTGAAAACTGAGAACCTAATAGCTACTTCACACGGGTATAGGGATGAAATGGGGTAATATATGTGGAAGTGCTTTGAAAATGGTAAAGAACGAGACAAATGTGCCTTCCTATCGTTTGGTTCACAGTACTCCTGCCTGGCTGCATCTACTTAACCCGCTCTCCAAGATCTAGAATCAGATTTCAACCGTATGGAACCATCTACACCACAGCAGATGGGTTTACGAGTCTCTTGGTCTCTTCGTGTAATTAACAGCCAAGAAGTCTAAAGCTTGCCTTGTTTACGTGGAAGATGTTCCTTGCTCTTCTCTTGCCTGTTCCCACGCCATCTCAGCTCTGCACCTTTTTGTTTGCTCAGTTCTTTGATTTTGTGGGACCGTCTGCACGTAGACCCCATGCAACTGTTTCATCTCACTGTTGGGGGTTGCTTCCCCACATTTTAGCTCTATGGGCTACAGAGTTCTGTTTTTTTAAATCCAGATTTGGTGACTGAGTCATGTTTCACAACAACCCAGTGGAGTAAAGAAAGCATGGCTTATGTGTAAAGAGACTGAGGTGGAGAGAGGTTTCTAGTACGTGACAGTGACAAAGTTAAAGACTCAGTCATCTGATTCCCTGTCCGTGCTCGTTTTCTCACATCACTCTCTTTGCACAGCAGTAGCAAACTTTTAAAGTCAGAGGGAAACTTAAGAGAGCGCTCCATTTTACAGGGAGATAAAGATCCAGCCAAGTGAAGGCAGGTGGGGGACTCCCCCAAACCTATTTCTTTATCTCCATCATCCCATTGTCCACACTCAGAAACCTCACTCAGTCATCTCGAGTATATGGCCTGTGGTTTAGCTAGTAAGATGGGAGGCCCAAAAGAAATTTGAATAATTTCGTATCTGGCAGTAAAGGAGCTCACTAAATCCAAGGAGACAGGTTAACCTCATAAAATACTGAAAACAACTAACGGTGACCCAAAAGCTGGAGACTTTTTCTCTAAGACTGAAGTTTCTTAACATCTGAAGTCTGGTTTCATTGTTCAGTGCCTGCCATTCTAATCCAAACGGTAGCTTTATATGCAAGCCCTTCCTAACTCTCCCCAGAGAATCCCCAGGAACACTTGAACTCATGTGGGCATGGTTTTTGCTTTTTTCTAGTGGGGGCAGGACAGATAGGGTGCGGAGGAGACTCAGGATAGACTACTGTCTTTAGTAGCATTTTCATGGATTATGTAATCTCCATAGACAGTCACTTCTTGGATTAGCTTTCTCTTCTTTTCTCACGTAATCAAGTAGACCTATTTGCTACTTAGCAGCATTCTTCTTCCAAAGGGGAATCAGGCCTTTTTTCTAGTGATTGCTAAGGAAACCCACGCTTCTTTCCTCTACTTTCCCAATGAATCTGTATCCCTTATGTCTCCAGGTCTTGAAGACTGTACAGGGTGTCCTGGGGACCCGGATATCTGTGTGAGGCAATGCAGTCACAAGTCTCCAGGTCTGATTGCCTTTTACACTGCATCCAGGTATCAGAAATATCCCGTAAGACTCTCTACTTAGGGCATTCTTGGCTGGCATAGGGTGGGGGGGGAGCTCGAACACACAACAGCTGCGTGCTGGCTTAAGTGAAGTTGGCAGTGACCCTGACATGCTCTTCTGTACTAGTATTCTGCCTGCCAAGGCAAAGAGCTGAGGTGTCGGACTTTATACTCTCTGGACACATTTACCTCTCCTCAGGACAGGTAAGAAGGTGGAATCAAACAGAAGGTGAGCTGCAGGCCCATAGTCCAGACTGGCACCAGGACTAGAGAATAGAATGGGATGGCAAGGGTTCAGCAGCCCTCATGAGGCTAACGTTTTCAAACCCCTGAATGCTGGCAGGTGCTCTGGGGGTCCTGGGCCAGTCAAGTTCTTGAGACAGCCACGCTGTGTTTCATTTGGAGTCAGAAAGTGTGGGCTATGACCCCCAACTCTTGAAAAGACCTGTTGCATGACTTTGAACTTGCTGTTTTAACCACTGAGAGTTTCCATTTGGCTTGTCTCATGGGAGAACCACTATAGTATTTGTAGGTGCTCAAGAATGCTGGCAAGCTATTGTCACTCTTATGTCATCAGTAGGAATAAACATGATTCAAACAGAGCAACCTCTGTCTTCCTCAACCCTTCATCCATTAAATGAGGATGGTAGTACCCTCCTCATCTAGTGGAGAGGGAAAAAAACTGTCAACAGTAGATAGCATAGCATTCTGTAGGCAAAATGCCCTGAAAACATAAAGTGCCATACGATTACAAAGAATAAGTTTCTAGAAACCGAAATCTCTGTTATGTTCAGACCAAATTAACACAACAGTTTGATCTGTTTTTCACTCTCTGCTTCCCATCGCCTGTGTTCTGACCTGCTCTGCCCTCCCTACTGCCCAGGTCCCCTTGGGTGGGCATGGTCATCAGCGTGACCACATAAGCCACAAGCTTCGGGAAAATTAGAGGACAACAAATGTGAAAAGAGCATCTTGAAAGCACGCGTAAAGCACAAATATGGGAATCATTTGTGGGGGAAAAATGGAATGGAAATTTGATGAGTGACTCCCCTGGAAGTTGTAGGGCAAAGCAGCACGCTGGCCCTGCAGGGGGAGGGGAGCAGGCAGGCTGTCTGCGCTCACTGAGCCTGAACCTGGACTGTGTGACCCCATCCTTCTATCCCCTCTGCTTTCCTACCTGCAAGGGGAGCACTGCCTCCTCCGAGGCCCTTCTTGAAAGGCCAGTGAGCTGCTATGGACTGAATGCTATGGAGTTCTTTCAGTGAGCCTGGAATTTGGCTGTAATTGGTATTGGATTCCTCAGACCAGCCCACCTTGCACTACTGGAATGTCAGGATTGTCCTGGCAAGCCAAGGGGGCATCCAGAGGTCACTCAACTATCCTTCTGCAGCATTGCTCAGAGAGCAATGACTATTGCCATAAAAGGAAATTCTCATCCTGCATTAGCTTAGGAAAGTCCCAGTGTCTGGGCCGCATTGTGAAGATCCCTACCTCCTCTGTGCAGTGAGTGTGTATTACGGAGATTTACACAGGCTGGAGAGTGAGGGAGAGAAGGTGGAGGAAAAAGAGTACATCTCAGTGGGCTGAGCATCATCTTACTCTGGGACTATCTATAGTCTTCTGTTCCTGGAACCTATCCCCCATACCACCCAAAGGACCTGTTTATGATTTGTAAAATACATCACAACTTCCAAATAGATCCCCCTGTGTTTCCACGACCACGTGAAAATGTGTGGGAATTCATGAATATTGAACCCACATTGCATGCTAAGCACTCTGGTGGAAGTCACCTTTTTCCCAGAATGGCAAACCAAGAGAATCTCATTCAACAGGTATTCATTGAGCATCTTTGTTGGGACTTGCATTCTCCTCCATTCAAATGAAACAAAGACAATTTGATTGTCAAGGTCAATCCCTTATTTCACAGGGGAGGTTGCTAAGGGGGTGTGAATTGCTCAAGGTGACAGAGATTGGTAGAGCCTGGCCTGACCCCCTGGCTCTCTCCAGGGCTCATCCTGACACTGCTTCTCAACCCAGGGTCCCTTAGGCATATGTCTGTAGCTGTCCCAGAATGGAAAGAGCATGGGAACATCAGCCAGGAGGTCTTGGTTCTTCCAGTCATTCTGGAAATTTCTGGAAGCAATGCCATGTATCTAATATTCCCTTACTTCCTTTTTCCTGGGATTATATTAATCTTGTGAGGGGGTGGCTTGAGGGAAAAAAGGTGGTGTCTAACAGGCTAAAAATGAAGGAAATGTAAAACAATAGAGGAGGGGTTGGGATATGGAGTTTTGTGGTGGTTTTTCCATGCCAGAAACCACCTCAAAATGCAGGAAATCACCTGAAAGTGGGAAAGCAGATGAAAATTGGAAGCACAATTGAATGAGTGTTGGGGGCAATGATGAGGCATGGTTTAGAGACTCAAGGAAATACAGGGGCTGGTCCAGAGCAAAGACTAACAGTAAGCTTACACTCCTCTCTGTTCTTCATAAGAGTCCTTCCATAAAGCACAGGGAAGATAAGAAGGTACTCCTGTTCCTTTCTGAACCTCAACAGAGAAAACGGCCTTGTAAGTCTAATGGCGCTTTCAGCAAGATGGCGTCACGCTGCTTCCGCCATGGCTGAGGTGAGGAAAAGTGCACCTCTGGGAGTCGGCACACTTCCAGCTCCCTACACTCTGTGCTCTTCCTGCCAATTATCGCATCCGTCCCTCCCCACGGGTGGGGAAGTGGCCGTCACTGCTGTCTGGCAGCACATTTTCTACCCTGAAACCTCACCAGGGGTAACTACAGGCACACGGGAGCCGGGACCCCTCAAAAGAAAATCACGTGGGTCCGGAACCAACCCTCCCTCCTCCTTGCAGGGGGAAGAGGGGGAAGACCAGGCTGGAGATGGCAGAGAAATTCGGAGGCTGGTTTAAGGGAAACAGACTGAGCTGCTTACAGTCTGTGAGGCTGCCAGCAACCCCAGATGGCGCAGAACCTGCTGCTCTTGCTGAAAATTGATTTTGGAGGCAGTGAGGGAAGGAGGAGGGGACGTAGGGGAAGGGGCCGCAGAGCAGGGGGTGGGCTGAGGAGACTTGCCAAATGGAGGGTGGAATGTAGAAGCTTTGATAGAGACACTTAGTCAAAACACTCTGGGGCCAGAGAGATAAAGCCCTCAGCAGAAAGGGTTAGGGTCTTTTCTAGAATCTCTGCCTCTGTGTTTTTTCATCTATTCTTCGACTTCTCCCTCCATCCCTATTACCTGTCTCTGAGGACCCTCCCTGGATGCGGTCTCCTTGGGCCCAGCAGGCTGGGAGGGTGGCTTTGGAAAGCCCCCTCAAACAGTCAGCCCCTCCCCCAACCCACACACAGAGGGGTAGTGACCTTGGAGCTAAGACAGCTGACACTAAACTGGGCAGCCCAGCCCACTAGCCACTACACAGAGCACAGGGGCCAGAATTCTCACCATGCCCCGTGATCATCGCTCAGCTCAGGGGATACTGAAGAAAAACAGCACCAACCACCACCTCATAACACAAGTCCTCACGAGCAGCAGAAAAAAGAGTGGGGTCAGAAAAGAGATGATGGGGCCTCCCTGGTGACACAGCAGGTTGAGTGCCACACTGTGAAGCATCCATGGCACAAGAGCGCAAGTTCAATCCCCGGCCAGGGAGGGAACCCACATGGCGCAGCAGACCTCTCTTGTCTCACCCGCTGCTCCCCTCAGCAGTGTGTTTTGGTTGATCTTCCTATTCTGCTCCCTGCTCTATCTCTGGTGAATCCTCTCACCTCCGCACCTCTGGCCTGTACCCAGTTCTTGTATGCATAAATCAATAAATGCTTAAAAGAAAAAAGAAAGAAAAGAGATGCTGTCCTGCTGGAAGTGTGAAGTGGTCGTGATAGTTGGCATGTGACTGCAGAGGTGGCAGAGAGGGAGGTGAGTGTGGTCTATAGGTGGGTGAGGATGCAGGCAAAGCTGATGGGCATGACAGCATGGAGCAGAGAGCAGCAGTGACTTGGCCCCGGTGGGAAGTGTGTGTTGTGGGAGGGACTGGCCAGAATCCCCTGGCGTGGCCTTGCTGGACATGTGTACTCCTGTCTGCAGACATGAGGCTTCTCTGGACAGGATGGCTGCCCAGACTGGGCTGTGCCTGAGGCAGAGTGCCCAGGAGTGACTTGCAGACTGGCTTGACAGGAAAGAGGTGAGAGGGCAAGAATGAAACCTTGAGACCATCCTAGGAGGTGATACATGGTGCAGAGGGGATGGGAACACTTTGACCTACTTAAAGGAGGCGGGCAGGATTGTCTTCATTGTGTAAGGACCCGTGGAGAGCAAGGGAGGAGGAAAAGCCTTACAAGGAAGGCTCCTAGGAGAGGGCTTAGTGTGGACAGACAGTCAAAGGCATGGAGCCACCAGACAGGCCCCAGCCTTGTGCTGGGGACATGTTTCCAGCTCCCTGTGGCTCTTGCAAAGAGCAAGCATGACTTGTGACAGAGGAGGAAACCCAGGCTCAGAGACCAGCCTGCCCAGGGCTATTCAGGGTATGTGAGATGGGGTCAGGGAGAGAACTCAGGCTCTGGACCCGGCTTTCCCATTCTAGCTGTCATTAGGTGTCATGGCACTGACAGACAGCCCTCACGCCAGAGAGGGGACAAGGAAACCTGTCATTCCCCAGAGACACGTTGAACTGCGAGGGTCACAGCAGTGGGACCACCTCACCCCACATCGCCTGCATTTCTGCATCTCCCCAAACACTGGAGCCTGGGACTCCTTTCCTCTCCCTTGATTCTCGCCAGGAGACCCTGTCATCAGAAAGGGATTGCCCCCACCCCAGGTAAACCCTCAAAAAAGAAAAGCATGACCCTCTCCTGGCTGAAAAGTGTTTTTGTTGTTTTTCCCCCCAAAGAAATGATTAAGAGTTGCAGCAGAGGACCTGCCCAGCCTGGGACGGGCCACTCTCCCTAGAGGCATGCTTCGGCTTGTCCCTAATGCCTGCGTGCAGACAGCAGACTCTTAATCTGCTCCAGGGTGTCATCATCATCATCGCTGACCTGATGAGCTGACTCCCTCCACCTGGGCTTAGCTGCACCTCGGGGGAGGATGACACTGCATCAGCCCTCTGTGTGGCCCACTCGCCTTGTCCCCAGGGTATAATGAGAAGAGAGAAACTCTTGAGTGGTTGAGTTTCCCAAAGCTGCTCAGACGTTCCCCAGGAGCCAGTGTGGAAGCAGCTCCCATCCCCAGCCTGGAGTCAGCCATACATAACAATCAGGGCTCTGGGAACACAGAGCTGCCAGGGATTAGGGAGACAGCCAACCTCACCGGGCCACCGGTTTGGGGAGTTCATCCCCACGCTGCCCTAGCTCTAAAGAGAACCTCACGGCAGTCTCATAGGACCTGGGTGAACACCATCCAAATAGGAAGCAGGAGCTTGAGTAAGGGGAGAAATCCCCCTGACACACCCACTGAGGACGGCAGAATGGAGCAACTCTGAACCGCCCCAGAGCTGCCTGTGGTGTCTCCACATTCCCTGGACAGTTCTGTCTTGGTGACACCTTGAGTATTGACCCCATGGAGGCTGTACGCTCTCTCCTGTCCCTGTCCAGACCGGGACACTGATGAGGAGCCACTCTCACCCAGCAGCCCCATGCTCAGGGGGTAAGGGGCGGGGCTGAGGGCTGGGCTCTGAGAAGGATGCACGCCAGCCCCAGCTGGGTGGTGCCTTGGGAGGAACAGTATGGAGACCTCTCCCACAGCGAGGGAGCAGGAACAGGGACTTGGGTCTGGGAGGCCTCTTCCGCTCACTTGCTGACCAGCCCTGGACTCACCTGAACTCTTTGGGGTTCCCTTTCCTCCTTGAGAAGGGGGCCTGATGGTCCTAACTTCCTATCATGATTATTGGGATAAAAGTAAATGCAACGAAGCCTGCAGTGCAGCCACGGGTAAGAGCCAGCCGTCTGACAGGTTATAAGCACTTCGTGAACCTGCTTGCTTCTTCCTCCCTTAATTCCTTCCCTCAGTTGTTCATAAAATCCTCTTGTGGGGCATCTAGCTCATCCTCCTGTAGGTTGTGCTTGAATCTGAGTCTCCAGAGTGTCTTGTCTTCATAGGGTGTCTTGTCTAGTGTCCTCCCTTGACGCCAACCTCCTTAGGAACCCAGAAACCCCATCCATCAGAGAGAGTTTTCCAGAAGAGTGACTGGAAAAGTCAGGGAGAGACTGCCCGGGCTTAATCGCAATGAAGTCTTGTCTGTGGGGGATGACAAGCTGTTTCTGGCTTCTTCCAAATAAGCTTCCTGCTAAGTGTCCCCTGAGGCCTATACTGGCTCTGCTCAGTCATTAGCCCTGGGAGAGACGGAGCCCCAGGAGGGCCCCATGCACAGCCTTGAACTGTGGGGTGAAGCCCCCTGAGCTGTGCAGTCGGGTCAGGGCAGCTGTGGGGGGTGAAAGGAGGAGATTGGTTTTGGTCATTTGCTCTGCTCTGCAAGGCTGAGGAATTTTCTTGAGCCTCTGTACTTTTCTCATTTGAAAATACAAAAGATAACATGTCACATGCCCTGTGTGCTGAATCGTAGCACTTATCACAGCAGTCATGTCATTATAGTTTGAAGGTCGCGGGAAGTTCACAGCCTGCTCGGAGTGGGTCACACAGGAAGTTGGAGGTTGCCAACAAAATTTCCACAGGGCACTCACGAGGCTTAGACCCCCCTCAATATTTCCTTTGAGTGGAATTTTCCTTAAGAGCTGGTCTAAAACAAACAAACAAATATATAAAATGTGGGATGTGTATAGTTATGTAACTGGGAAAACGAAAAGATCTGATCTTGAGGTTCAGACTTTGACATACCTGGGCCTCCTCAGACACACCTTCATCCTTCGTGGGGTGACCTTACTGGAGGAGAGCCAGGCTCTCCTATCAGATGAATAGACCAGAGATATTTGAAAAAGAAAGGTAATGCTTAGTCCAAACCACATTTATGCAATGTCCTGCTTTCCCTGAGCCCCAAAGCGTCCTCAAGTGATTTTTTTCCCCTGCAAAGCTGGAATGGACTCACATACCCGTTCCCTCTCCTCCATGCAGCTTTCTTCATAAGAAACAAAAAAGCATCAAAGAAGCTAGCCTACTCTGAGACACTCCAAATCTGTATCTCCACTTCCTCACCATGTCTGCGATTGGTTTTTCTGTGACCTGAGGCCAGTGAGTATTTTCACGGTGATTTTACCCAAACCTTTGTTTCTTAACTCTCAGATTGGCAAAACCATTCACTTATGTCCTCTCATTTCATTGTTATGCTAGGTCTCGCCAATAAAATAGGAGAGAGGGGATGCAATTTCAGAGCACCTTTTTCTCCAAACCCCACAATCTAGGATGCTTTGGGAAGGGTGAAACTTTGGAGGACATTATCTTTACAGTGTCACGTGTCCCCCTGCATACATACCCATGTTTATCGCGGCACTTTTCACAATAGGCAAGCCATGGAAAAAACCCAAATGCGCCGAAAGAGGTGACTGTATCAAGAAGAGGTGATATATATATACCATGGAATATTACACAGCCATCAAAAAGATAAACTCATTCAATTTGCAGCAACATGGGTGGAGCTAAAAGGGGTTATGCTGGGTGAAATAAGCCAGAAAGAAAAGGAAAAATATTTGATGGTGGCACTTATAGGAAGAAAGTAGAAGAAACAAACAAGGGACTAAGAGGAAAAAATCCATTACAATACATAATTCAAAATCAACAACTATAAATCTCAGACATTTCAAGGGGAGGAGGAGGGAGAAGGAACAAAATGGGTGGGAAGAGCACAAAAGACTATGATGATGGTGCAGGGGTATATTGGTGATGAGAATATCAAGGGATGAAAATAATGAAAATATATATATAATTAAAAATGAAAAAAATATATTATATATTATATATATATAATTTAAAAACGAAAAATAAGTAAAACAGTGTTACGTGTCCATTTGGGGAAAGGGGAGGCTTTACACACATTTCACCTTTGCAGGGGGGGAAAGTGCATGAAGACTCTTTGGTGCTAAGGAAAAGGAATGGAAAGGTGTAGTTTTGACTGCTCATTGCTTTTCTTTTTCGAATATCTCTCCTGGTTCTTAAAGACTTGCTTGTTCACTTTTCTGCATCCAGGAAAGGTGGCTGCACAGAAGCCCGTGTTGGCCTCCTGGGCAGCATTAGCATTCAGCACGCGTGCCTGAAGACAGCATGGGGTTGGGTCTGTCAGCGGTGATCTATGACGTGTCACTTGCGCTATTAACAAGCATAGCCCATTTTGGCCATCTCAGCACATTTCAGCACATCTTCCACAAGAATGTGGCTCTTTCCTCCATTAATAACTACTTTCAAACGTGTCCAGACCTCACCTGGACAGTTCCTTCTCTTGTCCCTTCCTCCTGGGACAGGGCTGGTCTCTGCGCTGGGGTCAGAGATGGCAACACTGTGTCCTGAGGACTAAACTGGTGTTCTGTGACCTGAAAAGCACAGGACAAGGGGAGAGCCCCCTCTATATTGTGGGCCTTCAATAAATCTCATTAATGGGCGAGTTAATTAAAGATAGACATGACAAAGGGCTTCTCGATGGTGGCGCTTGGCTGTTGCTATAAAGGTGGCGTCAGCTCTCTGGACTGAGCGAGGAGGGAAGGATGTGAGCTCTGCCTTGGAGAGACATCTGCTTAGCAAGGGCGGAGAAGCTACGGTAACTGTAGGAGAGGGTCTCACAAGGGGGCTGATTCTGCAAGCTCGGGAAGGATTTCGGGCATGACAAGACCTGGTTGGGGCTTTTCAGAGCCTGTCTGCCAGGAATAATGAGTCCTAGCCCATATGTTCTTGCCAGATACTGTATCTGGTCAGTCCCTGCTCAAGAATCTCCAGGGCTTCTGCAAAGAAGGCCTAGTATAACCTCCATGTGATTTGCTGCCACTGGTTATTTTACTCTACTAGCAATGGGATAGCAGGACCCAGGAAAAAGAGATCCATAAACAAAACTCTTCTTAATGAGTAAAAACCCTGGATTTCCTCTCAAATGGACTTCTGAGTCACACTCAGATTCAGCGCTCCCATTGGCACTCAAAGCCCTCTGTTATCTAACCCCTCCTACTCTCCTTTCTCAAGCAGGGAAGCAAGACAAGAAGAGACTGTCCCCATTCCTGCCCTCCAGCTGACCCCAGTCTGGGATGCCTCCCCCTCTTCTCACTTCCCCAAGGCTTGTCAGAAGTCAGTCCCTCTTCCATGGAGAACCTTCCCCCACAACCCTAGCCCAGATTCTTCCTTTTTACAAGCCCCTGCAGCTCAGATGTCAAATTGTCATGAATCGCCAGAGAACATGTTGCCTCTTCCTGTAGGCCTTGGGCTTGGCACTGGGGAGCAACTTGACTGTGCTGAGACCCAACACTAAGAACTCGGTGATCACTGCCATGTGTAGCCAACTGATAAACCACACAGATTCTCTACGGGCGACCTAGGAGTAGGGGCATAGAGAGTGGGGAGGGGAGGACCAGGAAGAGAGAACAGAAGTGAGGCCTGCACAGCCATCTTGGTACGGCTTGTCCCATCCATTGGGAAGCTGTGCTGGGACGCACTCTCACAGTCCCAGGTGCCCCTCAGCTTTGCAGGTGCTCATAGCTACAAAGGGAATCAGCAGGTTAGGGCTCATTGGGGCACCTGTTTTTCCAGCAGAAGGTGTCAGTGCCACCCTGTGGCATTCTATTGGACTTTCCTTTGACATGGCCAGATATTTTCCTTATGAACCACCACCCCCAAAAGGGAGCAATCTGCGGACCAGGAGGGAAATCACCAAGCCAATTTGGACCCAGCTTTGGCCGAGGAAATGGCGCAATCTAGCTTTAATGCGATTAAGTCAAATTACTTCCAAAAGGAGTTGTAATTATGACAGCAACTTCTTTGGGGGCAGGCTGGGATTTATTCTCTTTTGGAGAGCCAAGACCGGATTTAGCTTTTCATGAGCCTGGGGCAGCAAAGATATGGGGGAGCTCCGGAATGTTTTCCTTTTACAAAGAAAATTTTCAACCAAAGAAGAAAACTGAATTAGGACCAGCAAATGAAAGAGTGGAGCTTAGAGGATCACCTGGGGTGCCGGCTCTGGGAGCACCTGCATCCCCGTGTGCTGGCCATTGCTGTGATTAGTCCCTGCCCGACAGTGACGTCCTGAAGTCACTATCTCCGCCGCACTCGGCAAGATGATTGCTCTCTGGGATCAGGCTCTGCAGACACAGACCCCGAAAGGAGGATCCACGTGCCCAGAGACACTGAGAAGGAGGGGGGCAAGCAGGACAGCAGAGGAGAACTAGCCCAGCCTGGCCACGATGGCCAGTTAAGTGCTGCTTCCATCTGATCCCCTGCCAATCTCTGGAGTGTAAACTACACTCAGGATTTGTCTCTGCTGGAGGCTAGGTTGCTGAGGGCTAGAGGGGTGGTAAACTTCTAGGTCTTTCCAAATCTTGCTGCAAGAGCTGCACTAGGAGCCCAGGAATAGGCCTCTGGAGACGGGCACAGCTGCAAGCCATTAGCAGCACAGCGCTCAGAAGCTGGAGGACAGACACAGACAAGACGTGTCCGCTACCATCTTGGTCCGTGAACTTCAGAATGTGGACTGAAAGCCCCTTGTTAAGCATGGGAGCCGGCGAGCTTTGGGGAAGGGGCTGAGTCACCACGCAGCTGCATGAAGGACTTTCTGCTTTACCCTTGTCGCAAGAGCCACAGCTGATGCCAGCATCATGCCTGATCCCAGAGAGCAATCGTCTTGCCGAGTGCGGCGGAGATAGTGACTTCAGGACGTCGCTGTCGGGCAGGGACTAATCACAGCAATGGCCAGCACACGGGGATGCAGATGCACCCAGAGCCGGCGTGGAGACATAAGACGAGCAGGGATGGAGGGCCAGCCAGAATGTAAGCTGAATTTGTCTCAGTGTGGTTGCAGATACAGGGCCCAATGGCCCTGGAGCCAGGAAAACCCACGTGACGATGCCCAGGTCAGGGCATGGGCACAACCGCCACTGCGCTTTGGTCCTGGGGAGACTTCCAGACCACAGGCGGAGAGCACCGCTGACGGCAGGGAGGAGGGAGAGCTAGCTGGGCATGGCCACAGTCCGTGGACTTGGAAGGGGCCACAGGAGGTGATCAGTTGAGGAAGGAGTCACTTTTTGGACGATAGAAAGCAGGATTTGATGGCGCTGCCACTAAATGATTATTTGTGTCCTTGATAAATCCATACCTGCCATGCCCTACCTGACTCTTCAGCCTGAGAAGCAACCCCACCCTTCATACCCAGGGGAAGCAGGCTGCTTTCCTCCTACCTGTGGACCTCATTGCTCACACTGTGACAAAGAGGGGCTGAGAACAGTGGTGAGAGCCTTGTGGAAGCAGTAGATGAGGTCTGTATCTTGAGTTAATTCCATGTAGACTGGTTCATTGTCCTAAAATACATGGTGCAGGAACAGGAGTGGACAGACAGAGGTTAGAGAAGATTGGAACAAAGGAGAGTAGAGGTGGCGTTGGGGGGTCCTCTTTGACTGAGAAGAGGCTGCTGAAGCCAGGTCCCCTGGGGCCTTGTGGGGGATTACAAACCCTCTGAAAGAGAGCCAATCTGCCCCTTTACCTAACAGCTTTACCTCCCAGCAGGGAGCTGGCAGCACTCACGACACTGCTCTCTCTTTTTCCTGGCATCATTAGCCCACATCAATTGCCTTCTTCCTCTAGGACTAGAATTGGGAAACTCCCTGAACAAAGACACTTGTGCCCCATCTTGGGTTCTGCCAAGGTTACAGTTGGCCCACCTGGTGCTTTCCCCTCCACCCTCCTCATCTTTCTCCCTGAAAACATACATGCTAGGAGGCAGCTTTGATGTGCCCCCTTCTTCTCCTCCCAAGACTCATCTCCCATTGCTCCCTCCCTCAATGTATCTCTTCTGTGTTATTTGACATCTTGGGCCATGCACTAGGGTGGAAAGAACAGAGGGTGTGCGTTCCAAGGATCTCGGGTCAAACACCGGCCTTTGCACCTGCTGGGAAGCCCTGCGCGATGAAGTGCTTCCTTCCTCTCCTTCCTTCCCGCCCTCCCCTCCCAGCCTCCTGCTCTCTGCCACCTGGACTATGGGGCTGTGGACTCACCAGCCAGAGAAGCCTGTGCACACTTCCTGCCCCAGCCCCCACTTCCGCCAGACTGGATGCTCTCCAGTAGCTTCAATAGTCAACCCAAATTTGGCTTCTGCCCCCAAGAAGAGCCATCCAAAGTTTGGCCCCGAATGAAAAATCTGATGAAGTATGTTGGGGTTTTTTTCCCCCTGGAGTTTTAGACTCAGACCCCTGACTTGTCTGTAGCCTACTGATGAGTGAGGCTGAGTGGGACCAAATGGGCTCCTTAGTCCAACTGGCTGCTTCATGTGAGTGAATGGAAGAGGTGATAGCAGTTAGTATCATGCAGATTCTGAGATGACTCAAGAGGGTTGGAGCACCAGGGAAAGAGAATTACAGTAATGGGTGCACGTTCTACAGTGAGGTGTATTAATAGGACATTTGAGCTCTGGGAAGCCAACAGATCAGGAGATTATTTCCACTGAAAAGCCAGCTTGTTACTTAGAGTCCCTGGGAGCAAGGCACGGGGCATGCATAGTGAGCCACAAGATAAGTTGAGAGGGGAAATTTGTGGTCAAGGACTTTTATTGTGGCTTCCGTGGGAAGCAATGGGCAAAGCAAGGCAAACGGGCTTGGGATTGGCTGGTCTGGACAATTTCAGCTGGCTCTGGACCTGGGCTTCCCTGGCTGCCTGGTACCAGTCATGCAGTGACTCCAGCTGTGGACAGTGGCCCAGAGAGGAGAGCCCAATAAAGGAGGGGTTGGGTCTGTTTCTGTTTGAAAGTCACACTCACGGGCAAGTTGCTTTACTCTCTCTAGGACTTGGTTAACCTGAGAGAGGTGCTGTCTCGGGGTCAGCGAGGTTGCAGATGTCAAAGTGCATAGACTACACAGCGGAGTGAAGAAAAGGAGGCAGGAGCCCTGCTTGGGACTCACCTGTAGGTGGGTCATCTTATGGAGGGTGTGCTCCTGTCCTGGGGGAAGCCCAGCTCCTTGAGAATCGCCTTCTGAGGGAAAAAAACAAAAAAAAACACAAGAGTGTGAGTCTGTTGAAACTCTTGGGAAAACAAGACATAATCCCGTGGGTACCACTAACTCTGATGCACCCCCTTGTTCCAAACACAGAACTCAAGTTATCAGGGAAATTTCAGTCTGGACTCTGAATCATAAATGTGTGAATGGTCGGTCTTCATTGGCCTAAATTGGCCTTTAAATATAAAATGAAGAAACCTGGGAGCAAGTGGAACACTGATGTGATGAGTAAAAAGGTCTTTTTCCAAAGAACAGGCCTGTGTCACCAGCCTACCCCCTCCCAGCTAATGAGCAGGCCGCCCGCTGATAAGACCTGGATGGATGCCAGCTGACTGCACTTGATCTTCGCCCCCCACTGCACCCCACACACTGCACCCCTGTGGGGGAGGCTACACAGGGCCGCACAGGCAACGAGAAGCAAATGCAGCATAAACACACAGGGCCGCGTGCACATTGTGTTTAAACACTAGGCAGAAGTGAGATCGTGTGAAATGTTCCAGGCTGTGTTCATACAGATGCACTCACATGATTGATGTGCTGGTCAGTTCTTTAAACACACAGAGAACAGAGGAGAACCTCGCTCTGGGGAAAGTGGTCTCATTTCTGTCTCGAATCTCCACTTCTCTGAGTGGAATCCTTGTATTCCTGCCCCATGAGCAGGTAGTTGTTCAGTGAATCAAAGCCGGGGTTGTCGGCAAATATACAACACCCACAATAAACCCTTTCTTTTTAACTCAAAACATACATGTCTGTTTATTGTAAAACTTAGTATGCAGGGCCAAGGCCACAGGCCTGGGGATGGAGATCTAAAGACGACTGTTGCCTTCTTGTTTTGGCTCAACCACAAATGTATCCTTGACAATGTCCAGTTTCAGTTTCTTCAAAGTAGAATAAGCGCTTACACGTGTGAAAACTACGAAGCCAAAAAACTAAATTTTTATAACTTTTGTTTCAATCTTTTATACTTGTCTTACCCACACCTCGTTGACATCAATTCTTTCTCAATTATTCACTTTCTTTGAGACATTCCCAAACATTCAGCTGAGACTCTCAAAGTCTTGGATTCTTTTCATAGCTATCTACTTTTAAGTAATATTAAGTTAATTCACTGTAAAAGTGAATTCAATTTTTTCAAAAATGTCGATTCCTTTCATACTTACTTAAGTAGCATTAATTGCAAAGACAAGCAGGATCAAATAATGTTATAACAAATGCAAAGGACACCTGGTAGACTCATCACTCACCTGGCAGTAGCAGACCTGTGCAGGTATGCCAGCAGGCAAGCTGGGGGAGCGCAGCCCTGGCCTGAACTGTGCAGGAGACTGTGGTGCCAGCAAGACATGGAACAGCTTCTCAATGATTCCGGCAGACGGGTGAAGGAGGAGTCCTGGAGCCCTTGGTGGCTTTTTCAGGCTTTTATTGCATCATTATAGCAGAGGCAACCAGGTACATGGCAGGCAGGAGGGTCCGGGGAGCCAGGAGGATGGCAGGCCTCCTAGCCTCCAGTGCATCTTGACTCTCTGGGCTCTCTAGCCTCTGGTGTCTCTGCCACTACTGCTCCTTCTGCTCATTCTTCTTCTGCCTCTGCTCTCTTTCTTCTTCTATTCTCTTTTCTACTGGCGTCCCCATGTGTCTCATATGCCCTGTGTCTCAGCCCAGGTGCGCCCACTTGCACATGCCCACACGCTACTGGAGGTGCCCTCCATCAGGCACGTGTGCAGGACCACAGGTAGCCATGGTCGACACCAATGGTGGGGGGCGAACAAGCCTGATCACTTTTCCTTTTACCCTACAGACCCAGCAACTCTGACTGCAGGGCAGCCAGGGACTCCCTACATGGAGACCGGCTAAGAGTTTCTCTTGCATTTTCTCATCCATCCTCCTCCTCTTTTGTTTGAACGCTGGTGTACTTGATGCAGGTAGAGTCAACACATATGGAGGTGCACACGCACGTGTATAATGCGTTGTACTCGTAACTACTACCCAGACAGAAATAAAGACCGTTGCCATCACCGTGCTACTTTGGCTTCTCTCTCGCCACCGGACAATCCCAGCATCCCCAAAGACCACCTCTGTTGTGAATTTCATCCCTCTGAATTGGTTGTCTCTGTTCCTGAACTTTATAGAAAAGACATCAACTGAAACTTTTGTGTTGGGTTCCTTTCCCTTAATATGATGTTTTTAAGATTAATGAAGAACATGTTGTTACAAGTGTCAGTAGTTGGTTCTCTTTATTGCAGAGAGGTATGTGATTCTCATATTCTCTTCTTAAGATTTATTTTCTTAACTTCTGTTTTCATTTGGGGGGTTATATTTTAAAAGATTTATTTATTTATGTATACAAGAACTGGGGTATAGGCCAGAGGTATTGGGGGTGAGAGGATCTAGCGGAGACAGAGTGGGGGGCAGAATAGGCAGATTAACTGAAATACATTGCTGAGGGGAGCAGCAGGTGAGGCAGGAGATATCTGTTGTGCCATGTGGGTCCCCTCCCCAGCTGGAGGCAGGGATAGAACTTGTGCTGCAGGGATCTTTATTTCTATCTGGATGGTAGTTTGCTTCATAGTGCATTGCTTAACCCATTGTGCCACCAGGGAGGCCCCTGGGTGCGGGGAAGGGGCATTATAATTTTCTCTTCCACATGTGCTACTAACCATGCACCAAACTTTAAGCAAAATATCTTATTTCATATTTATTGAAGTAACATGGCATTATAACATTATATAAGCTTCCGTGTGCACCATTGAAAATCAACATGTGTATATACTATAAGTGCAATTCCATCCCTTCTCTCTCCTTTTTTTTTTTTTACATTTTAAAAGGATGGGTTTATTAGGAAAAGAAGAAAGAGAGAAGAGGCACTTGCATAGACACAGGTAGGCAGTCTTGGGAGGAGAGCTGCCTCCAGCCCTTCTCTTAACTGAGTTCACATGATCACGGATGTTGAGCAGATAGAGCAGGTAAGAGAAGCTTTGCTCAGTTATCCTTTTAGCCATTATTCCAGCTCTTCTTCAGCTGCTGTAAGCAGGACTGTGCTCACGCAAAGGTCAGAAAATGACCTCCTCCAACAACCGGTGCACCGATGGACCAAAACCTAAGCTACAGGCATCATCCATCCAAGTGATTGAAAGTCTATAACCTTATTAATTTTGCTCTCTTTTCTCCATCCCGCTCTCTAGTGCCAGCAAGCACAGGACATGTTCACTCTCCAGTCAACAAATGGATAAAGGAGAGACCTGGAGCCATCAGTAGATTTTTCAGGCTTTAACATTCTCTAAAGGAACTGCACACATAGGCAACACCAGGCAGGGAAGCCTGCATGCAAAGAGGCAGGCACAGGGGAGGCTGGCAGGCAGGCAGCAACTGAGGCTCCCAGCCCCCCACAAACCTTTATGCTCATTCTCTAGTGGGCTCGCCCCTTCTGTAGTCATGCGCTTATCCTCTGGTAGCCATTCTCTGTCTCTGTGTGACACTGCCCTTACATCCCTGGCCTCTAGGCTCAGGTGTGCGCTGATGCATGCCCACACCCAGACTCAGGTGTCCACAGTCAGGCACATGTGCCCTGTACCCACGCTCCCAAGCACCTTCTGCATCAACACAATCAAGGCTGCAGGTGACAGCCACAGAGGTAAATGGTGCAAAAAACCTGATTAATCCACTCACCCTACACATCCCCCACAGACATGGAGGGACACCGGTTTGAGAAAACTGTCTCAGGCCCAGCCATCCCAAGATGATTTGTGTGACTTGCTCTGAAGTCACTAGCCCCTCTCTAGTACCCATCAGTGTTAGCAGAGGGTATCTACTCATCAGCATTTACAAATCCTGGGGAAGCTTGTAAGGTTTGCCTGTATCACCAAATGAACTGTTCATGGATAGAGTTACCTTGCATTATTTAAGCCCTCTTTTATAAATGTCTTGTGATAATATAATTTAGTGATCCCACTATGGAATATGCTATGAAACAATACCAGTCCTTTTCCTTTTCTGAGTTTGGTGCTTTTGAGACTCTCATCTCATCTGCATCAGGAAGCATTGGTGGCCCAGGGCCAAGTCCAATGGGCAACACTTGAGATTCTTCTCAGCATGACTGACAAGACCAGTGGTTGTCGAGAGGTGCAAGGAGCAAAGAAGGGTGGAGCTCAGATTGTTCATGCTGGGCAGTTGGCAGTGGCACGCTCCTGACACTGGGACAATGCTTCTTGGTCAATAGAAACAATGAGCAAGATAGGGACAGAGTCAGTGGGTAGATCTGGACCTTACCTTGCTGCTTGAGCTGCTTGGTATTCATTGTTCATAAACCATTAGTCTGGTGTCTGGCAGGACCCCCTTACTATACTTGAAAGTACAGTTTTCCCTGAGATGTTCATGAGATGCCTTTGTTTCTTGTTCAGATAGGTAGAGAGGATAAACAAGAATACTGAGAAAGGATAAAATTAATTTGGAGAAGGAAACTACCTTTCTGAACACTTTGCTCTCTCACTTCCTTTAAACATGCAAGAGATTTGCTCAGATACAGTCAGGGAAACTGAATTTTGTGCTTAGAACCTGAGTTCAACCCAATACATTAGCCTGTTGACTTGCAGCTCTGTGAGTTTCCAAGAGCTAGAGATCATTCTCTACTTGGTCCTTCTTCTTTCTCAGTGGAGATCTGCAATTCATGGATGGAGTCCAGACCAGAGAGCTGGGACTGGTTTGACTGATTTCCCCACTGACATATTTTGTGGTGTCAACAAGGCAGCCAAGTTTCTTACTACCAGGTCCTACTTCTGGGCAAGAAGAACTGCTCTCCTCTACCCCTGAAGGTGTATTAGAAGAGCTTTACAAATTACTTAGAGACTGAGGGAAGATCATCAGTATACAAAGGGAGCATTCCCCTGATAGTCAAAATCACAACATATTCTTGAACTTATTCCAAAGTAAAGACCCAAATATCCTAAGAATATCTGGAAGTCTCAGAGCTTGCAACGAGCAGCTAGAGGTTCAGAATGACAAGATGGGGTCTCTCCAGGAGTCCATATGTGGGAGGAGAGTCTGACTGTGCCACTCAGTTCTGCCCAGCTGTCAGGCATGGGGTCACCAACAGGAGGTCCCACCCCCCTCAATGATCAGCATTCATGGCTTACAATGAAGCCAGCTGGTCAACCCCACCCATGTTAGAACAACGGGGGGTAGAGCAAAGGTTAGAGAGATCTTATTCTGGACAATGGCTCCTTTAGATTTCCAGATTTCCACTTAGATTCACTTGAGGAAGACCTAGACTGAACAAAAAAATGACCTGCATGTCTAGGGAGAACACTAGAATGGGAAATGTTTCTTACTATCCAATGAGGTAGAAACAAGAGGAAGTGAACTGGAAAGTCCAAGAAAGAACACAAGATTGGTTAGGAGGACTGTGGACATCTTGGCAGATCTGATGCTCTTACCTTCTACTTGGTCACACAGAACCAGAGTCTCAGCCACTCTCTCAGAGCCACACTTTAGAGCTGCTTCTATGCCCTTTCTCTTGGCATAGAACATTATCCCCAACCTCACTGCTGAAGGATCGGACCTGAGTCAGCAGTCCCTGAGAGCACAGTCCCCCACTATGATCCTAAGCTCTCCCCTCCTGCTATCACCTCTCTATTTTCATAGCATTGAGCATCCCTTTCACACAGTGACTACCCTGGACCCAACTTTCACCTTGTCACATCTATTCTCCAAGTCATTGCTCCTAACAAACCTAGGGCTCTGCTCATCCTTTAAATTGGAACCTAAGTCCCACTCTTCTGAGAAGCCTTCCTGGGTGGATGTTAGCTGAGAGGGATGGAAAATACAGAAACTCTTCACCCCTGTTCCAGGAACTTGACATTCACATTTCCACAATTCTCAATGTTTGCCGTCAATGTTGAGAATAGAGTTGATGTGTTTATCTGGATACATGGTTCCAGAGACACACTTCCCAGTCAGGTGTCTGACTTCTTATGGAGGACAGTATCTCCTGTCACTGGATTGTAGGCTACTTGGCCACATCAATTCTTCTATAACCTTTTCTAGTTGGGAAACACCTGGAGACAAGAAGAAATTGTGGTAAGTATGTAACGCAGAAATAGCTTGTCTGCAGGGTTCTGGGTCTGGACAGGAGGCCAGTGACTCAGGCTGTTTCTCACTCTGCCACCTCATTGTGTCTCTGAAAACTCTGCAGTCCTGTCTCCTGTATCTGCTGTGCTTATTCTCCACAGCCCCCACCCAACAGGGGTGCATTAAGATATTCGGCCAGACCCCTAGGCAGGCTCTGATAGGAATGCCCTTCTACTCCTCTTCTTCTTTTGTTCAGTCTTCACTCAGAGGCGTAATAGTCTGCTGTGAGGATGCAGGAAGAATGAAGCCCCATAAGAGCAGATCTGCCCCTTATCAAGTACCCAAGCCACTTGGGTTCCAGCCCCAAACCTGCTACCCAATTGGCAAAATCAGAGCCTTGAAAGATAGGGGGCCTCTGCTGGCAGATCTGGGCCTTCCCTCTCTGGTTGTATTGACTGAGTCTCACTGCCCAAGGGTCATGAGATTGGTGTCTGGCAGGAGCCCCTTGGCAAGAAAAAGCATGGTTTGCCCTGAGATTTTGGTGCTATACCTTGGTTTCTTGTTGGCAAGGGTAAGAAGGCTGAACAAGAAGATGAAGAGAGGCTGTGTGAGAGAAAAAATGAGAATATCTGAGAGAAGATAAGCACTGGGAACTGGACATATCTCCTTGGAAAGTCAAAAGCAAGTGACTTGCTAAAACACACTTCCTTGGGGTCCTCATCTTTTACCTGAAGACTTAGGAAATTATTTTTTGCACTACAAAGTACTTTCCCTAAAGCAGTTACTTTAGTTTTCTTCATATTACTCCTTCTGGAGCATATTTTATCACCCTTACAGAGGCCTCTCTCTCCCTCCTTTCTCTAGAGCAATGGCAAACATGAAGATCTTTATTACACATCTCATTTGGAGACAAACAGGCTCTCCATGCCAACATTGTTGTTGTTTTTTTTAAAGGATTTTATTTAATTTATGCATACAAGATCTGGTGTACAGGCCAGAGGTGTGAGAGTGAGAGAATTTACCAGAGACAGAGTGGGGAGCAGAACAGGCAGACTGACTGAAATACACTGCTGAGGGGAACAGTGAACAAGGCAAGAGAAGTCTGCTCCGCCATGTGGGTCAGCTCCCTGGCCAGGGATTGAACTCATGCTGCAGTGGCTTCATAGTGTGGTGCTTAACCCCTTGTGCCACCAGGGAGGCCCCTCCATGTTAACACTGTTTGATTCAAGGATGGGGTTGTCTGGAGGAGGAGGAAGGAGAAAGGACCATAGTGAGCACAGAAGCCAGGGTATTACAGGGGAAGGTATGATATTGAGATCAGGGTGGATAAGCTCTGAGGAGGAGGAGGAATAAATAAGGAGAAATATTGGGGGATGGTTTCTCTCATGATCTCTTGGCAAACTCCTCAAAAGTTCTAACCACAAGTAAACCATATTTGGGATTTCCCCTTGTCCAAGGCCAGCAAGCAGATGTATTTGTCAATCTCCATTTGCACCTGTTACTATATCTTCAGGTGTGTTCACTTTTCCTCCTCACCTGGTTATCAGAGGTGTACATTAGTCTGAATGCTCACACAGACACCCCCACCTGAGAACTGACTCAAACACAGGACGAATGAGAGGGAGGTCTGTCTGGACATTTTCTCAGTCTCTCTCAAGGTGTGCTGGAGGTTGAAGGAGAGGAGGTGAGGCATGCAGCCTAGATGGGTAGGTCGCCACCACCTTCACCTCCTGCCCACCATGTTGTCCTTGTCATAACTTCCTAATGGACCCGGAGAGGTCATCAACAGCCTCCCCTCCAATGCTGGTGAGATGAGACCAAAGGAGAGAAGGGGATAAGAAGAAGGCAGACAAATGCAAGAGCTCCCCAGAGCAGGGCCTTCCCCACCTCAGTCCCAGGGCCCTCGGGCTGCCAACAGGGCGAGTCTGCACCTCCCACAACTCCTCGATTTAGAGATCCTGCGGAGGAGTCCCCTGATCCCTCGAGACCCACGGGGCTATTTCCAGCTCTCCGGCTGTCTCCTCTACGCCAGGACATGGGCATCAAAGCAACTGAGGCTCTCTCTCTGTCCCCTTTAAGAGTTGTGACAAGTCAGTGTGTGTCCCCAAAGCCGTTCTATTCGGCCAGGAGAGCAGAACAGGACAGTCAGAGGCCACAGAGCCTGGAGGCCATCTCTGTTCCTGATCCCCAAATCAGCCCAGGTAATGGGTCTCCAGGTAACTTAACCAAGCTCACCTGGCAGGCTGTTGGTGGAGCCGGCACCAAACACAGGCTTCTGACTCGTGAGCCTGGGCTCTGGCAGCTCACCCATGTCTGCTATTTTTATTGATGAGTAAACAAACAAAAAATTCAAGCCCAGACCCAACACGGATAACCTAAACCAGCCCCAAGGTTAAAAAACAAAAAACAAAAATAAACAGACAACTACAAATCAGAGGCATTCTGCAGGGAAGACGGAGGAACTGGGATCAAGAGCACAAGGGACCATGGTGGTGGCGCACGGGTGAATGGGTGGTGGGAATTCTATGGGGACTACACCTAGAAAAGAAAGCAAACACTAAGAAAGATATTAATTAATTAATAAACTTCTTTTAAAAAAGAAACATTCAAACAGTTCATGTGTGTGTCTTCTCAGCCTCTGGCACTCGATGCTGATCTCTCGACCTGGGTTTTGGGGGCCTCCTCCTATACGAAAACACACTAGGAGAAAAGCTGGACTCCTCTTGGCTGTGTGACTAAGGTGATTCGCTTGACCTCTCTGAGCCTTCATTCCCCTATCTATAAATTGAAATCATGACAATCTTGTCGTTACTGTACCGCCAGGGTAAAGTACAGGAGAGGACTGCAGACAGCAACACCATAGAATGCCTGTTACATCCATTTACCTTTAACCTTTTCCTCAGGCTATTTTCACCCACATGGTAGAGCTGCTTGTAAGGACCAGAAGAGTCACGGGCGTGAAGTTTATGTTCAGCCACGCAGTCCACGTACAGGTGATGCTGCTCTGTTTATCTTCACCTAGGTGCAGATTTGGCCCGAGATAATGGAAGAAAGAAAATTGTCATTGTTATTCTGGTTGATTAAGGGTTTATGCTTTTCAAGGAGTAGAGGACTTAGGGAGGAGAGGTGAAGGTAAAAAAAAAAAGATGTTGGTTTGGGAAGATTAAAAACTGGAGAATTGGGTGGTCCTAGAAGACCCCTAAGGACCCATCCATCTGGCTTCAGTTTTGGGTGCTTGGGTTATTTTGGACTAGGAAATTATGCCCCATAACACCAGCCCCATGTCATGAAATACAAGTTCTCCCCAAAGCCCTGTGTTTGGAAAACATACAGGCATTTTCAAGTTCCTGCCCGGAATGTATCTGATATCTTTCTGCCCCTTCCCCTTGTTCTACAGAACAGGACACAGTCCGAGCAGGGCACCCCCAGCCTGCAGGAACGGGAGTCAGCCCCTCACCCACAGACCAAGCGCTCAGCTCAGCCTGTTGGCATCCGTTCTTCCATTTCATGCTCAGTTCAGTTATTTGAAGTGCCGAAGTTAGCACGCTTAAACACATGGCATGAAAACAGAGGGACAACTTGAAAAAAACAGGTCACTATCGTTACCCAGGGTAAGGAAGTATCCCCCCAGAAGGCCTGTGACACAGCCCCTCTGGTCTCCAAGGATGGCCACCCATGTGCAAGGAAAGCTAAAGTCCAGTCAGCCGACTGAGCTGGAGGGGAAGCTGAGCTCAGCCCTAGGGATGAGTCGCTCCAGCCAGTCGACATGGATCTTTGGGGTGCGGGGGGACTTTCCCTGTGCTGTGGTTTGTAAGCTAAGGATACAGCACGGAGAGCAGAGTGGAGCATGCATGCTGTGCTCCTGGACTGGACTTTTGCATTTAGTGCCAAGCCAAAGCTTCCAGAAGTAGTAGCCATGGAGGGGGCCTCAGTCCCTAACCAACCAGCTTGGTCGGGTAGCAGTGCCATCTTGGTTCCTGTCTAGGCTTTTTGGTGCTGTACCTTGTTTCACCCCTGATGGAGTAGCTGCTCCCTAATGTCCCCTGTCTTTGTAAGTGACCTCTAGGGTAGCCTGAGACCTGGAAGAGAAGCAATTTACTCAGGTGTGGTCTGCAAGGAACTGGAAACCTCTTTACCTTAAATAAAAAATAAGCTGGAAGTCGTTGCAGAGTTTATAATCTTTTTATGTAAACTTTTCTTTCTACTAGTTAAAATGCAGAGCCTTCTGAGCAGGAGAGTAGTGCAAAGCATGCACATCCTAGAATGAATGAGATTCTGATGAGTCATGCCGGGAGCAGGTATCTACAGGGGAGGGACCCTGAACGCCTGAGAGTCCTGGACCCTGAGTGCCCAGAGGAATGTAAATTTTGTGGGAGTAGGAGGTAGCCTGGGAAAGAATGCAAGGAGGGGGACAAAACAATGACTGCAGAAGCCTAGCATGATGGAGCATAAAAATGCGAAGCCTAGGATCAGGGTTCAACTCCCAGCTCTACCTGCAATGTAGCTGAGGTTTCTTTGAGCTTCAGTTTCATCACTGATAGATGAAATTTGTTCTGCCTACCTTGATTGCCTACTTGTCAGGGTTGCCCTGGGGACAGGGTTAGGGGAGCACTTTGTAAAGTGGGGAAGGCTCACCAATATTGAGGTTGATATTTGAAACCTACCCCTCCAGCCAATCCCCCCACCAGGTCACCCTCCAACTCGAGGTTGGTTTTAGCTCCTGGGCCCTGTTGCCCAAGGTATAGCTCTGCTGCCTGTGCTTCTGGAGGAGGCTGCAAGTCATACTCCACCTCCTGCATCTCTCTGAACATCAGCTGCCAGTCTCAAGCCGTCATAAAAACTAACGGGTAAGCCTCCAAAGTCAAATTGAGGCAGCCTTGCCCATCGGCAGCAGGCACTGAGTGGTGGGGTTGAGCAAACAGGAGGGGTGACAGAAGGGAGGCTGGGGGAAAGTGTTGTAAATGTCTTGGCCTCAAGCCATCCTCGCCAAAGGCCTTGATCTATGTCTCCCTGAGGCAATGGCTAGAAGACAGAGCCAGGCACCAGCCCTGGTGCTCAGAAAAGGAGGGAATTTGCCAAATGGAACCTGGAAGTAGCCATGTTGGCTGAAAGGGTCATATCTCAGGTAGCTTCCTGTCCCAGGGTTAATCAGAGGCACAGGGGATGAAAGCAGTTTTTCCCTCCCCTGGAATGTTCTCAGACAGGCAAATTTGTGAAGCTGGAAAACTACTCCAGCCACAAGAGACAAGAACACCTGTGCACGTGTGGAAAGGTTCGGCTTCTGTTATCACCTCTCATGCTACTTCCTGCCCTTGAAGCAGCCCCTGACATCTGCACAAATCCAGGAGATTAAAGAGTCCCCCCACTATTCAAAAGTAGAATATTTCAGCTGGGTGGGATTTGATAGGCTCTTTTTTGAGGTCTGGGAATGTTCAATGGTAAGACTGTCCCAGACCTAAAATGCATAACCTGCCACATCATACCAAAGAGGAACATTTTCCTTTCGAATAGTGGGGGAAGCCTGCATCTCCTATCCCTGATACTTCCTTTCTATGTCCCTTCTAGCATGCACACACACACACACACACACACACCAGAATTTATTGGTTCTCTGAGAGACTCCTCTGAACTCAGGACACTAATTTGGGCATATAGTAGGTTCAAAGAAGAACCAAGTTCAGTGGGTTTAGTTGAAGGATGCAATGATTTAATTATTCAATCCATCTGGAATTTATTTTTGTATTCATCATGTAGTAAACATAGAGAAAAATGGAAAGCTACCCAATTTCTTTTAAGAAGTCACTTTTACTCTGATTTAAAAAAACAGACAAAACCAAAGAAACCCAGAAAATTACTAACTGGACTTACTTTCCCTGTGGTCATAGGCTTAAAAAGTTTTTAAAACACTTGTAAAAAATATTCACTACTACATCAATGATGTAATTTTGCCTTTTATTTAGGTGATTGTATGTTTTATAGAGCATGGAGAAGAGAAGCAGGGAAAGATGAAGGAGTTTGGATAGTAACAGAATATATCAAGAGTTTCTCCAAGTGTCTAGTCTGAAGCTGGTCAGTCTTGAGGCTGACCAGTGCCCCTTGAAGACCTCAGCTAAACTCAGACAGAAACACTAAGGCCCCCCAGAGAGTCTGAGAGTCAGGGGACCGGCAGCAGAGGAGCTTCTGATTCTGATTTTGCACGGCGGGCAGTAGAGCTGAGGTTGCAGAGGATTCCCAGGTGTGAGCAGCACAGCGCCACTTAACTCCCTGCTGGGGTAAAGCCCAAGTCACGAGGCAGCCTGTCCATCATCACTCCTTGGCACACAGTAGCCCACTGACTGGGGCCACTCCACTCTCTCCCCCTCCGTCCATTCTCCACACTGCTATCAGGGTGAGCGTTTGAGGCAGAAGTCCCCTCATGTAAATTTTAAGATTCAAATATTCCAATAGTGCTGTCACCTCTACTAGGTTATCAAATGGTTTTATAACACAAGTTCCTGATAGTAGTGACATCTAGTCCTTCACACACCTTACCATCCTTATCTACTGGACACAGGTCACACTCCATTGTAAGGCAAAACAGCCTCCAGCAACTGGCCTCTGCTCACCCTTCCAGAATCATCTTTTACCACCCTTTTTTTGTATCCCTCTCCATGTATCTTGAACAAATGCTCTGTGCAGTTGTTGTACTTTGCCTGGAATTCCCATTCTAATTCTTTCTCTCTGCTGTTGGTAGCAACCACCGTCATCTAACTTAATACTGATAGCAATGCAATGGGCTGTTTTGTTTTTCTGTTTACTTCACTAGAATGTGAATCCTCCAAGGGTAGGGGACATGCTTCATCCAGTTTTATATTCCCAGTTTGAACACAGTGCTTAAAACATGGCAGATGCTCAATACAGTTAAATCTATTATGTTCAACATTTATCCCTTTCCTTAAGATCTCAAAAATAGTATAGTTAGTGAAGACACAATGGTGTTAACTGCCAATTAGCCTAGACTCAGAACTAAGACCTTGACCAAAACATTTTTTTTTAAAAATTGTGGGCAATGAAAAAGGATATCCTGTCTATGTTCCTACTATTGTCATTCAGCTTAACCTTTTCATTCATTCATTCATTCTTAAACAAAGTTTATTGAATACTCTTATCAGTCAGGATCAGTTAGGTTATGCTGCAGTAACAAGTAGCTCCAGAATCTCAATAGTTTATAATAACTAGATTATTTGTCACTTATGTAGGTTTTCCAACATGGGTTAGTGGGTGTCCATTCCCTACAGTATCTGAGAAAGAGTGCACCTTCTTATAGCTTCACCATCTGGAGCATTTGGCCTTGTGGGTTGCAGGGAAGAGCTGGCTGAAGATCATACATTAGCTCTTCCATGCTTCAACCCAGAAGTAACACAGTGACTTTTCATTCTCACTCATTGATCAGATTAGTTACATGGCATTACCTAACAGCAAGGCGGCCAAGAGATGTGGAGTGTTAAAAGCAAATGTTTGATAAGTGGCATTCATGCTGCCCTATCATGCACCATGTTTGAGCTAGTGAACTAAGCATTGAAGGCAACAGGAATGAACACCCACTTTCCCCTCAAGATTTTATGGGTATACAGAAAAGAATAAAACAGAGTGTGTAGCCAGGTTTCTCAACTGCAGTGATCTTCTCAGTAATGAGCCCACCTTAGTGAGCCAAGTCTCAGAATCAGGCTCGTGAGCCTCCATGCATTTAATCCAGCCTCTCCAGCACAGCACGCGTGTTGTGCAGTAATCCTCATGGTACACTAGCACAGGGGATTGTCAGTCTCATGTCAGCCTAGATACTGACAAATCTTCAAACTCACTTTATTTCCCTTTTGGATACTGGGCTCTGTTCTGGTTTCTCACCTCTTCCTTCCTTCCCTTCTTCTCTAGGCAAGCTATATTCCCCTCCAGTACACATCTGGAATTCACATCTTGCCATTCTGGGGACTCAAGGAAACTGACAACCTAATATGAAACCAAAATTTTTTATCTTATTAAGAGCCAGAGAATAAAACCAAACCACTTTCTGACATCAGGACACCCTGAGCTTTGGGGACTCCAAAATATCCCAAAAGAAAAAGTCAAAAGCACCGTGCAAAATGTACAAAAGCTTTCACACTTTGAATACTGCTATCTGCATCGAGGCACATGGCACAACAGCAAAGAACCGAGGTCTGTTTTCCATCTCTCTCCTCTTTTATTCTTCACTCAGCCTCCCCTTTTCACTCTCTGCCAATTGTCTGGTGACCTTCTGTCACTGTGAATTATTCCGGCTCTCCATCTCTGTCTGCACCTTGCAGACAGATTCTTGTTTTACTCCCAGCCTAACCTTTGCTTCCACCCGGTAAAACCACCTGTCCTGACTCCCCTTTCTCCTCAAATGACCTGTGCACAAAAGGAACCCAGAGCTCTGGCCTGGCCAACTGTTCAAACACCAAGAGGCACCAGATTATTTGTGGGATCCCAGGGCCCAGAACTGCTCCAGGCAAGGAGAGGGATGCCTGGCCAAGCCAAGTAGCCAGCTGGCTCTCTTGGCTGTATGTTACTGTCAACTCTCCATCATGTATTGGTCTGGAATAGGAAAGTACTTGGAAACACAGAGTGAGGCGAATAAAGACCACAGAGGGGCCACCTTGTGTTGCTCTCATATATTAGCACAGAGGGAATGTGTGATGGAGAACCATGAATAAAGTATATATAATATATTCTCTCACTGCCAATTTCCTCTGTAAACACTCCTTTCTCTGTTTCTAATATACACATTTCATCTGTTACCTGTCAATGGATGATTGCCTTTTTAGAAAGAATTGCTTGGAAAAGACCATGGGTAATACAAAAGAATGAACACTAGTGGCTGAACTTCAGACATCTGTGATTATGTCACTGAGAAATCCATTTTCATGAATGGGGACCTATACACACTGCATAGGCCAGGCATCAGCCTTCACCTGTCAAGTGACATACCTGAGGTTTTTCGCTGAATATAAAGCCATAAAACAAATATTTAGCTGTAGTACATAAGGAAAGAAACAATTCATGGTGAGCTTATGACCGATGTCTTTAATATATGAAAACTGAAACCAGTCATTGGAGATTTGCAAAGGGCAGGTATGAGAATTGAAAGGTGATTAAAGTCTACCACCCAAGTAAATAGCGAGGTACAATGGAAACAGTCAAATAGCACTCAAAAGGCTACTCAGTTTTTCTGACTTAAACCTTTTCTGGAAAATATTAATGTCAGCTGAACGTGCAGAAATATTTTTGTCACATGGCCAATCAGCACTGGAATCCCCTTCAAAAGGTCTCCTAAATCTGCAACATGCAATCATTCAACCTCTCTTGCCAATACTCTGGAATGGGCGTTCGCTGCTTTGACACTGCTTATTCCATTGGAAAATCATCCCAATGGATTCTTGTCTCTAATTTGGTGATTCTTACCCTTTTCAGATGCTCAGATAAACAATGAAGACTTTTTAATCGTTTTGCCTGAAAACATTGGCGGAGAGAGCCCAGTTTTCAAGAAAGGATTTAGAGGAATTTTTAGAAATTGTATGGCTTCCCCAGGGTCCTCACAGGAGCTGGCCCTTCCCTTCAATCATGGAACCTCACAGCTCCTCCCTTTCTCTGTTTCTCCGTACTTTCTTTCTGTTGCTGTTCAGTTTTCCCTCCCATTCTTCCTGTCTTCAGAGAGGTAGGTCTACGTGCTCTCACAGAGAGAAACTAAGTACAATGAACTGCAATGTGATGGTTGTTTTCGCTCTTTGAAGGAGTCCAGCACCGGCTCTGCATGCAGGTCAGCTCTCTCCTACAGGAGCTCACTCAAGACTCAGCTTCCTTCCCTTTCATACCTCTGCAAGGCCCAAACTGAACTGTTACTAGGCATTCCAGAAAGCAGGGAGGGAGGAGAGAGTTCAAGGGTAGAAGCTTTAAGTGAGTAGGGTGAAGCAGAAATTGATCTTTTCTATTCCACTCACATTCCACAGTAAGAATAGTCACGGATTCTGCCTCCCTGCCAAGAAGCTGGGAACAGAGTGTGTGGTAGGATATACATGTACCCAGGAAGAAAGATAAAGGGAACTTGGAGCTGTGAGGGGACAATTACCAGTCTTCCACATATTCTAGATTCTTTTTCATTCCTTTTCCATTTCTTCCTTTTCACCCCCATCTCCCCCTTTACTTCTTTTTGTTTTTTTAAAAGATTTATTTATTTATGCATACATAAATGGGGTGCAGGCCAGAGGCGTGGGGAGTGAGACGACTTACCAGAGACAAAGTGAGGAACAGAACAGACAGACTGACCAAAGTCACTGCTGAGGGGAGCTATAGGAGAGGCAGGAGAGGTCTGCCATGTCATGTGGGACCTCTCCCTGGTCAAGGATCGAACTTGCACTGCTTGGAACTGCAGTGGCTGCAGCTGCTTCACAGCGTGGCGCTCAACTCACTGCACCACCAGGGAGGTCCCTTACTTCTTTTTGGAATGGCCATTATGTGCAAAGTACATGATTGTGTATATACAGAGTGTGTGCATATGCACACATATACATATCCACACATACGTGTATATAGAAAGACTATATAGATATGCACCTTTTGCATCCTTTTATAAACTCATACATACACCTGCACTGAGTTGGACTGAATTTCAGAGGTAGCTGCAGCTCATGTACAAGGAATTACCACCCACAAGACACCACCGTGAGCTCATCTTCTTCTGGTTCTATCCTGTGGTTTTGTCTTTCAAGCAGGCCTCCCTTCCCCACAGATCCCAGGTGCAAAGAAGGTGGGGCTCATGTCAGCTCTAAGCTGTGTGTGTGCTCAGCTTATAAGCATCCAGCTCTGACTTCACTGCAAAAGGTGGAAATGAGCAAAGCAAAGTGACAAGCCTCTCCCTTTGAGTCCTTTGTCATCAGGACAGCAGCTCCTCCTCTCTGTGACTCACCCCCAACACTCAGGCTCAACATTTGCATAGAATCTCTAGTACCCTTAGGAGCCAAATGCCTTAGGTCAAATAGGCAGCTCCTACCATTGAAATATCAGAAAAGAAATAGGCAGTGGATTGCCAAAAAGAGGGATAATAGAATCCAACTTGGAAATTCAGGCAGTAGGAAATAAGTTCGTCCTGTTCCAGCTATTATGCATGCAACAAATGTCTGAAATATTTTTTAAAATGGTTTTGGAGGGTGGTAGGGAATGGAGTACAAAGATGACTTCTTTTTAAATTCTCCAAAATGTTACCTGCATAAAGAATGAACAAATGTCAGGGACAGGCACATCTTGGACTGAACTTCAAGTGAACTGATGGCAGGCCTTACCATTCTGAAAATATAAAAATTGAAAGCTGCCAGGGCTCCGAGCAGACCATGCATTTGCATCCGATTTGAATAATGTGCAAGAATCTTGGGCTGGATGGGGATTTTTTAGCCTTGTCGGAGAACTTTGGAAGTACTTAGCGTAGAGCCGCAAAGGCTACCCATGGGCCATGTCCCTGACATCTTGAAACCAACAGCTGCCCACAGTGACACCCCCACACCTGCAGAGAATGTCTCCCCTATCCTTTATGGCAAATCAGGGCCACCTGTCTGAATCTGTCACAGGATACATGCAGTCTAGAGAGGGATACTTTCTAGGAGGACCCTAGACTTTAGAGACAAGGATCTCATGCTATCACCTGCAAGGGTATTTCAGCTACTGAATTTCATATTTTTACCAGAGGGTTCTTCACATCTGGAGCCTAGGGCCTTGCTGCTATATGTCATCCACCACCCTCCAACCCCCTGCACTGGTTTTCTGGGCCGACTTCAGTGACCTGAAGGTGGAAGCCCTGAGAAAGGTTAGGATAAGCCTGGGAAGCATGACACAGGTGGAAGGTAGCTCACAGGCCCTACCTGTCATTCGATGCAGGTACAGCAGCAACTGCCAAGTGACGGGTACACAGAGAACTCACTCCCTGAAAGGCGACCTATGGACCAGTGAGCAGGTTCTGTGGGATCATTGTCAACCCCTATTTCTGACCTGGTAGGAATAACTGAGCTACTATTATCTAAAGAACCCAGAGAGAGAAGGGAAAGATCAAAGAACCACTCTCCTGTCTGATGTGTATAAAAGCAGGTTTGTTTTATTGTTTTGTTTATACCCTGATTGTTCCATAACATTAAATTTAGCAAATGGCTCAAAAATACTTCTTGTTGTGTTGGCCCTACGGTTCTGAAGGATTATTCTGTTAAGAGTGTCCCTGAAAGACAAATACCTCTCATTCCTAGAGAGCAATTATTTCCATCAATAAATGGACTCGGCTGGCTGATTAAAGATGGCTGCAAACCATGCCCTCCCTGCCTCTTGAGTGATGACATCTGTTTCCCCTCCTTTGAATCTGCATGACCGATGACAATTTGTGGCACAGGGCAGATGTGAGACTGCTTTGCGGGCTGGCGGCTTCTGCTTTGGTCTCTGGGACCTTAGTCTCATGCGAACGATCCAGTATATTGACAGATCACGTGGAGATGCTCTGAGACACATGGGGGTGGTGCAACAGGCAACCCCAGCTGTCCCCGCACAATGCCAGGTAGGTGAGCGAAGATGCTGGAGCATCCAGGCAGCCCAACTGCCCGCTGAGTACCAGCTAGTGATCTCAGCCCAGGGTGGCCCAGAGCAGACCCATCAAAGGGACGCCCCACCCTGCTTTAAGTCTTGACCCACAAAGTAGTTATAAAACCTGGTAATGGCTTTCAATCCTCTGGTTTAGAGCAGCTTTTTACACAGGGATAGAGAACCCATAAAATTGTATGTGAGGTGGGAAAAGTGAATTGCCCCAGAAGGGGCAAATGATAAATCCCCCACGAACCTAGGTGCCAAATTTTTCTTCTTTCAGAGCAGGGAGATGATCTGGAGAGTCTGGAGAGTCTCAAAATTTGTCCCTGAAAATCAAGAGATAGTGAATCTCTAAAGAGAAAACAAATAGCACTGAATTTAGGTGCTTAAGAAGAAAGTCACGAATTCTTTAATAGCTATATGTCCGAACCACTGAACTCTGGGGGACCACAAGTAGCACCCATCACCCACACTCAAAGGCGCGGTCTCCCACCGGCTTCCCCTTCTTCCTTCAGACCCGGCCACGAAGGGTCCCCTTGCCGCTGGGCAAGGGGCTGCGGAGTGACAAGCCGGCAGCCATATTAAAGCGAAGTGGGGACCGATGCGGAAGGCTGCTTGATCCGAGTGGAATTATAGCAGTTCATTTTCTAAAGTGCCAGGAGACCCGGGGATGAACCTTGGGGTAGAAGTGAAAACCACAACTGCGGTAGCCTGGGAGAGACGCCATCCATCATGGCGGGAGGGCTCTGTCAACAAGGAGGCTCTCGTTCTGCCGACACACAGCAGCAACCCCAGGACCCTGGTCGGCGGCAGGGCACACTGAAGCTCTTCAACACCATCGGCAGGGAGTCCTGCTGAGCAGCCCGCCTTTTCTCCTCTGTGAGTGGAGTGTCCCTTCTCCAGGCTTCGAGGGTGCAGAGATGGAACGGGGTCTCTTATCTCCTCTAATGCACAGTGGTTATTTGAGGTGGGAGTGAGACGTAATTTTGTTTCTTACTGTTTTCTGAGTGAGAGGAACTTAGAAGTGCGCTCAGAAATAAGGGGGGGGGGGGGGGGGGGGGGGGTATTTTTGCTTCCTGGTGACCGTGCAGAACACTGATGTACCCCGCTCAGACTCCTGTGCCCCTCTCACCTCACAGAGCCCATAGTGGTGCACCATCTTAGCCTCACAGGGGACAGGGGTGACTGATATAGACCCTCTTTCTAGCTCCTGAATTTGTACTGGGACACAAGGAGCTGTCCCACAGAGCTGACGCTTCATCAGGTTTTCTAGAAGGATCCATTCAAAAACCAATTACATGTTCTTCTTTAGGTTCCTTTAAGACAATTAATTCAAGATTCTGGGAAATTGCTGATAAGCACATGGCCTTGCAGATTTTCCAGAAGTAGCTGACATTTATGTCTCGCTTTCTCACCTCCCCTTCCTGTTGCTGGCCATAAATGCAGTTTCAAGTTTGTGGAGCCTTGTTCTGACAGCGCAACCTTAGAGTCCTGTGTGTTTCTCTCTTCCAACCCCCCTGCACCCCCTCCCACTCAAGGGCTGCTCAGGGTGGAGGCAGCGCCCCCTCTAGTGGCCAGTGACTCTTCTACTTCAGGTCTTTGACTCTTCTAGTGGAGAGAACACCAAATCATTTTGGGGTTACCCCAGATCCCAGAATCTATAGAAGGAAAAAAAATACTATTTCCCTTGTTGTTGTTGTTGTTAACAGAAATTCATTCTCTAACCAATGCAAAGCATGTCTTGGGGTTGCTCCAGCAAAAGAGCTTGTCTTCTACCTCTACCCCCAGTGTTGTGTCTGCACAGGAGGGTGCAGGGCTGGTTGGTTACAGCCTTCTCTAGGCTCATCTTTCCGTGGGCAACACAGACCTTCCTACTGCCATTACCTGGGGTGGCCCAGTCACAGCGAGTCCTTGTCTCTTCCTAGCTCCGTGTGGAAAGTTCTCCAACATCAGAGTGGTCTCCATAATGCAAATCTCATTCTCCACTAAAAATCCTTCTGCGACAGGGACAAATTCATGGCACATGGGACTGCAAGCTCACATCCCTTCCCTGACCCACTGTTTACCAGAACAGTGACCTTTCCATGAGATAGTCTCAAGAGGACTTCTAGAAAGTTTTCTATATGTCTTATGACAGAAATATTCCCCACTCCCTCCCTATCCACCCTGTCCCCAGCTCCAAGGGTCTAACAGGTGGGTAACAAGTAATCTGAATTCCTGTTGGATGTGGACGATCATAAGCAGGTCCACATTTTTTGAATTTGCTCCTCAGGGGGTCCCCACTGCCTCCAAAGTGAAGCTACACCTGGCAGTGCACCCCTAACCCACCCAGACCTGTATCCACAGGGCTAGCCCCCTCCAGCCTCCTTTCTCACTGCTTTCTGTTCCCATAAGCAAGCACACTTGAGGCTACAGGAGATTCCTGAGGAAGATGCCTCTCTTGTCCTCCAGGTTCCACATCTATGGCATCTTGGACTCATCCCAGGCTCCCTCCTGCTCCTCACTGAGTGTTCCCAAGGGGCCACTCTAGCACCTTAGTCTCCTCTGCACTCTCACACTGACTGTAGTCCCTCTGATGTGCATGCAGCACCATCTTTACCCCCTTCCATGTGATCCCTCTGCCCCCCAGGCACATGTAGAAAATATCAGGGGTGCTCACAACCTCCCCAAACCCATCCTGCTCACATCCAGGTAAAGAGTTGGTCATTTTCTTTTTTAAGATTTTTTTTATTTATTTATGCATACAAGAGCTGGGGTACAGGCCAGAGGTGTGGGGGGTGAGAGGATTCACCACAGAGAGCAGGGAGCAGAACAGGCAGATCAACGGAAGTACACTGCTGAGGGGAGCAGCGGGCACAGCAGGAGAGGTCTGCTGCGCCATGTGGGTCCCGCCCCGGCCGGCAGCAGGGTTCGAACTCGTGCGGTGGCTGCTGTTTGCTTCATAGTGCGTTGCTTAACCCACTGCGCCACCAGGGAGGCCCTTGGTCATTTTCTTTGAAGAGCTTAGCAGAGAAATCAAATCTACTACTTCCCACCACCACACTATATATACCATAATCCTCCAACTCCCCAAACTCCTTAATGTTCAGCCTCAAGTCAGATTATTTCAAAAGAAGACTATTATTCGAGAATAAAGGTATTTAGTTGTCATGAATCATGATTCAGCTCTTGTGTCTATCCCCAGGCCTTCTGTTATTCAGATAAAATTATCCTAATTCCTTGAAACCCTCTTTTTGGAGAGATAAAAATTGGAGACATCTTCACAGATCTTTTTTTTAATGGAAATTTTGCCTAAGAATATTCTGCCTTCACAATTTCTTTTTTCTTGGCACTTCCCCATAAGATTCTTTGGGAGAATATAATTGTTTAATAAAATGTGAGCCATGAGGATAATCCTGGCCCAACTCTTTGGAATGGGCAAAGAAATGGGAGAAGAGCAAGATTCTTCTTCCTGGTAGTCACGGAGGGGAAAGGTCAGTAAGATGAAGAATTTGACGCATTTCTGGGAATGATCTGTCATCCTTTGTGCTGAGATTTAGAGTCCTACTTACTCCAGCTTCCAAAGATTAGGGCAAAGATTGAACTTTGCATTGGAAAGGGGTCTAATCCAGCTAAGTCTTATCCCAGCTAATAATTATCCCAGCTAATGCTCACCCCAGGTAGTTGAACCCCCAGCATCCAGCATCCATTTCCCCTCTTTGCAAAGTCATGTGTTAATAAGCCCAGGGGGGTTGCTGAAAGCAGCCATGTTCAGTCACTCAATAGATACATCAACCAGCTGCTTTGTGACTGAAAAAGCCACAACCTGAATTATTTGGCCTTGATCCTGGTTGAGTCCTTCCCACAATAAGTGACCTGGGCAGGGACTCTCTGAGTAAGAACGTGTAGATCTCTAACAGCGTTGAGATGTTATAAGTAAAGGGCAGATTTTGATGTATGTAGCTCCATCTCCACCTCTGGAACAAACCTCCTTGAGGATTTCTTGTCACAGAGTCTGGTAAATATCTGCAGGGTCTCTGGTCAGGAAAAGCCAGGGAGCCAGATTCCCTGTTCTGGCCCATTAAAGAATAAATAAAGTACAAAATAAGAGGCCGTCCTTATCACATGTACTTTCCATCACAGAGATCTTGAAGTTGAAAACTGGAGACAATATGGCTCAGTGACAACATCATAAAAGTCACTTGAGCAAGATGTAAATATCCCTCCTTGGTTCATGCACGCACGTGCGTGCACATAGGCACACACAGCACTGGGAAGAGTCAAAGGTTTTGTTGTCAAAATCGAGAGGGTGTGTGGTGTTTAGTGAACAAGCAAATCCAAATCAGAGTGGACGCCATCCTGAGGGACACCCTGGAAACTGAGCATGGAGGAGTGGGCTCTGGAGGGGAGGAAGTAGGTGCTCTCAGAAGCAAAAGACCAGCTCAGAGCCAGCTATTTGGGGTTTACAGAACTATTTGCCTGGAGGAAGACCTGCATTCTTGGAGCATGTACTTTCTTGCATCTCTCCTCACTGAAATAGTCTCTTCTGCCTAGAGGGAGGGTTAAGACTTCACAGAGGGAGACTCCGACAATTCCAGGGGTTCTGCGCGCAGATTCCTCCACGGGGTGTAAATGCACAAGTACTGAGGGGAATTAGCAGCCCTCAGCTAAAGAAGGGGTTATTGTCTGACCCTTTGTGTCCATTCAGGTAGAGATTTAGAATCCTCACGGATGGCAAATGCTTATCTACGCTTCTTTTATGGTATGAAGATACGGTCCTTTTTGTCAGTTATTGTGGAACTTTATGAAGAGTTTTCCCCACTGAAGAAAAATTAATGATATATATGCAAATGAAAGGTTATATTCAGTCTCTCTCCCTCTCCCTCTCTCTCCCTCTCCCTCTCCCTCTCCCTCCCTCTCTCTCTCTCTCTCCCCTTCTCCCTCTCTCTCTCTCTCTCTCTCTCTCTCTCTCTCTCTCTCTCTCTCTCTCTCNCCCTCTCTCTCTCTCTCTCCCCCTCTCCCTCTCTCTCTCTCTCTCTCTCTCTCTCTCTCTCTCTCTCTCTCTCTCTCTCTCACACACACACACACACACACACACCAGCGTGCGGCACTGACTTTTGGTTCATTTTGACCAACTGTGGGAGTAACTGTATACTTTCTTCTTTGGACATCCCCAGCTAAACTGGAATGGAGTGAACCGTCTATGAGACTCTATTTGGTTTGATGCAGCCATTAATTACTCTGTGGTTTCTGACTAATTCCTTCCTTCCCTTTGGTGCAGTGCATCCTTTCAAAGAGAGAGAGAGGTTTGAGGATTATTTGGCAGCTTCACAACTTCCATTTACTTAAAAATGTGGAGACACCACCTAGATTAAAAAAACAAAACCAGAGTTACAAATTCTGTTGCTGCAGGGAAGCACAGTCATCCAAGCCCACGCATTCCATCCAAGATCGTCCCTGGCAGAACCTACTCTCAAGTCAGATACAGGAACAAAGCCCTCATTTGGGCACCTAGATGCTTGATAGAAAGGACCCATGAGAGAATATATCAGAGTGGAAACAAAGGAGGTATTCAAAAATGGTGAAGACAAAGTACTTACACATGTGTTGGGATCACTTAAGGAAGCATACACTTGGAGACAATGCTGAACCAAACCTCAGATATATATTAAGCTGTGGTTTGTGCAGACATGATTAGTTCATTTTCAGCATGGGACAAAATGATCACATCTGTATTTGGTCAGTTAATATCAATATAACCTGCTAATGTCAAAGATACTTAACTTTAGATTTATAAGTCACTTAAGTTAATATGAAAATTGGTTACTTAATATTAATTGGTTACATATTATTAATAGAGGACTTATATGCAACATTATATGACCAGGCCTTTTGCTTATATTATCTCATTTAGTTCTCACAGTATTTCTATAAGGAAGGCACTCATACTACTTCCATTCCTTAACTGAGGTTTCAAGAGGTAAAGTAATTTACCAAGGTCACACCGTCAATCTCAAACTCAGGCAGTATGACTCCATATCAGAGCCAGATTCCTAAACTTTAAGCTATACCAATATTTGTCCCTCAGAAACTATAGCAGCAATTCTTAATGTAATAATGATGCCTGTCACTCTGACTCTGATTGAACTGTTAGTTTTCCTAAGGGTAGCGTCTCATTTTCTCTCCTATCCCTCAAAATACTTAATGCAGAACTGTGCCCTGAATGAGCTAAATAATGTTGACTCATTCACTCATTCTGGAGTTTGGCCAACAATCAACTCCTATCTCCTGCCATCTTGTTAAGTGTTGGCAGTTCTGTTTCACCCTCAATTGCCACTTACGTCTGTTAAATGCTAAAGAGAGGTTTGGAGACAGGACTGTGTGTTGATAATTATTTTCCATGATTGATGGTAATATTGAAGGGGAAGGAGGTGAGGGTGATTTTCTGAGAGAGGTAAAAGTAGCCAGTGGAAGTCTCTTGGAAGTGGAGAAAATAATTGAAGCAAATAATTGATAAAGAAGAATGCTTCCAAGAGAATTATCTAACTATGGTGTGTTTGTGTTGATGACAATTTAAGCATTTGATATCCAGCCTAGTGGAATTTTATTTTGATAACTTGGGCTTAAGACAAGTTGGCTTTGAATCCAGGCAAAGGAATAAAATCAGAGCAAACAAATTCAAGAAGTCTGGGGAGAGAATCATGAACTCAGCAGGTTGTTCAAATCAGCTCAGAGTGGAGGTGAATGAGATGCATTTTCCATATAACCCCTTCCCTCTCTCACATATAGAGCTCCTTATCTCCATGGGGACAGAATAGTTTAGCAAAGCTCTTTGCCATCACTTTCCTTGGTCATGTTTTTAAAGAGTTAAATGACAGTGATTACAAATATTTAAAGATTTATATCAGCATGGGAAGAATTAAAATATATATTATGGTGTCTTTCATATAATCTAGTTGTAAAAGACTCCAAGTTATGGATGGGATATGTGTAGCACATATATGTATTACCCATACCTCTGCTTCTCCTTGAGGTGGGTAGCTTAACTCAGTCAAGATGCATATTCTCACCAAATTAAGATGTTGCCTCAGAATCCTTCCCTTTCATAACATTGCATGAGACTCCTACAAATATGTATAGTTGTCCCTAGAAAAGAAACCTAATTCCCACCCTGTTCTGAACTAACACAAGTGGAACAACAATACTCTAACAGTGAATTAGTCTATGATAAATTATATGGGATAATGAAGTTTTGGAAGGATCTGGCACGTCCTTCAGACCATAGTGCATGGGTAGTTTGACCAATATGAGTGCCATGCAGAAGGAAGGCTGAGGTTGATACTGGCACGAGAAAGTGAGCATGTACCCAGTGTCAAAAAGCATAGCCAAAGATACAAAAGTGGCAGAGTAGACCCAGCGCCCACAGATGTTCCATAAGGTAGGACTTAAGGAATAACTTACTCACCGTTGTCTAAGGAGCCCAGCCTTTGTGGTTATGAAAAGGGAAGACAGATAAAAAAAAAAAAAAAAACCAAAACTATGGCTAAGCACTGTAAACTAAGGAAGGACAGGAGATGAGACTGGAGGCCAGGAAATGTAAACAGATATTAAAGCAGAACTCAGGTCCACCAGCCAAGAGGACTGTTGGAAGTGCCAAATAGAAACTGTGGGCTTCCAAAACTATTTACTGGAAACTTCTTGATGGAAATGCATATTAAGCAGAAAAATGTGCAAAGGAGTATCAGAGGGCACCGGGAAACTTAAATCCAGGTAGGCTTCCATTATGGAGACAGTAAAGCAGCTGAGATGAAGTGGGTGAAGTACGTGAAGGGTTTTCAGAAGGTGGCCCGTAAGCAGTTATTTTAATTTCCCCTGTGGGCAGAATAGAAAGCGTTCTCTCATACTTAGATTTAGGAAAGACATAGAAACGCTCTGTATCATTATTGGAGACTGGTTTGGACATCAAGAATGAAATGGTGTCTCTACTGAACAGGACAGGTGGCCAAATTCGGGCTCTATTACATGTTCTGCCTGGAGGCAAAGAACAAACGTCTGAAAGGCTACAGAAAGCCCATTTCAGGCAGGCTGATAAAGCTGTAAGTAGCATGCAGTCCTAGATTTGACTGGCCAAACAGTATCTTAGAGAAGCTCCTTCCATCCACTCTTTCATGTCTGTTGTTCCATCCTTCCTGACTCCCTGGACCCCAAGTGTCAGCATACACTACTCATATAAATCTGCAGTAACAGTGAAACTGACTCAATGGCGCTATTCCTCCCAAGCACCTCCATTTTGACCTGCCTTGCTAACAGTCTATGTGGGCATTGACATCCCCCGAGATAGTTCAGGCTGCTTTACTGGAAGTAAAAGGAACTGAATGGAGAGAGAAACAGTTTGTCTGAAAAGAGATAGAAGTTGTCATGGAGCTCACTGAAGAAATGACACAGGGAATATGGCTGGGAAGACTTTGCCATGGTTGATGACACTGTCAGATCTAAACATTTTATGCAGGATGATCTTTAACTAAGTCTTTGTGTTCCGAGCAGAAGATACCAATGAAGATATGCCAGCAAGAATTCAAATTCTTAAAATTTGATTTTTATCGAATGAACTTGAATGAAGATCTTTTGTTTCCTTTTGTCTTTATTTCCATTCTCCAAATTGGGGTAAGACCACACATCTACTTAATTACCCAAACAATATTTGGGGAAGAAAAAGACAGTGGCCTTAATGATCTAAGAACCAACCTGACAGCTCCTACTGGAGTTGAATTAGGAATCAGAAAAAAGCAAAAGACAAAGGCAAAGGGTATTAGCGGTTGGACCCTCAGGGTCTGTACATACTGTCAACATGTGGAGGGCAGGCTCGCTCAGCAAATTCAAAGCAGAAATAGAAACCAGAAGCAGGAGAGCCACCCAAGATACGGTCATAAATATTTTAGCTGAAATAACTGTACTTAAGGAGACCATTCTAAAATTACAGGGAGGCTCTCTCATTCTTTCTGAAGACATAGGAGGGCATAGAATTCTATATTTCTCCACAAATTCCAACTGCTCCTTAACAAGAGGCATGAAGTCCTACCCACCAAGGGGTACATATGTCTATATGTATAGGGGCGATGCAACCAGGTTGACTTGGAAGGATTCCTGTGTACACTTTGAGAAAAGGCAAAGGGAAGCCTTGAAATAAGAGAGGAATACTTTCTACTTTTGAGATATAGAAAAGGAAATTTGTGCAAAAGAAATGTGTATGGAAGACTTTGTTCATAATGAAAAGGGGCAGGAGAGACAACAGTGGCGTGAAATTGTTGATCCTGAAGATTCAGAAACCCATATCCAGACAGCCAGTGTGTTGTGTTTAAAAACCCATATTGACTTCAGTGTCCTTCACATGAACTCAGTGGGCAAATATGTCCCTCAGCATGGCCCTCAAAATGAGCCCATTAATTTTCCACTTGAGGTTGGCTATGGGGTCTCTGTCCTGCTCCCAGAGACTTACTCGCTTAAGCTGGGAAATGAGATCTCTTCTCCTTTGTCCCCCATCTTCCCACCCTAGCCTCTGCCCACCCTATCATAGGAATAGTCAAAAGTGCTGAAGGGGGCTCTCTGGTACCCCCCTTTAGGCCACTAGTGTTAGACTTCAAGTGATTCCAAACATTCTTCTGCTGGTTTTACAAAGCTCATGGTGGGTGTTTCTCTCAACCTTTTCCTCCACAGAGGGTTGGGGTGGATGCAACCTACAGCATTTATCCTGTGTTTGGAATTTGGTCCTGGGAATAATGTCCCTCAGGCCCAGGTAGGAATCTGCATGGTGTCTGGGCTGTCCATGTGTTCACACCTCTTCTTGTGCATGTTCTCTCTTCTGGTTCCCTCTCCTCCAAGGCATGAAGACCTTCACTGAACACTGACTGCCAAGTGTCACATTTGAAGTCAGTCTCCAGGAACACAGTGGCCCTCCATCAAGAGTGAGCTCTCCAAGACAGCAGAGCCAATGAGAGGGCCAGAACAATGAGAGGGTAACAAATCACCACAACCTCAGTGGCTCCAAATAATAGGAATTTATTCTTTCCTAGTTCTGGGGGCTAGAAATCCAAACTCAAGCAGGGCTGTGCTCTGTCCAGATGCTGCTCTTCCGGCTTTGGGGCTGCCCCAGCCTGCCTGACTGGTGAGGGTACCACTCTCGCCTCTGTCTCTGCCTTCACCTTCTCCTTCCCATGTGTCTGTCATCTGCACCTGCTGACCTCCTAAGCATACATGCAACTGCATTTAGGGTCCACCTGCATAATCCAGGACAAGCTCCCTTTTTCAGAAATCCTTCACTTAATCACACCTACAAAAACCCATCCTCCAGATAAGGTGACATTCATCGGTTCAGGGGATTTGATGTGGACATCCTTCTGGGGGGGCCACTTTTCAGTCCACTAAGGTGGGGAAGAAAAACTAAAATTCATCTTGTATGACATGCTGTGTCTCATTTTCAGCCTATACTAGTTTTCCAGTTAAGTATTTTTATACTCATTTTATAGATTGAAAAAAATTTAAACTCAGAGAAACCTGTCCAAGGTCACTGAGCTGGCAGGCAGAGGATTTGTGTCTTGCTCAACTCTTCATGCACTCTGCTCTCTATGCCATGGTGAGTTCAGGGTTCTTGGGCCATGGGCTGTCCACTGTTTGGGGCTCTGTGTGCTCCCTGGAGGATGAGAATGGCTGTCTCAGTGTCCCGTCATCTCTATGATCCCGATACCAAAAACATTAAATGAAACTATAATATGATTTAGAGAGAATTATCGTTGGACAGAAAAATTGGTTGTGAGTTTATGTCACCACAGAATTCTAGGAAGTCTTCCTAGAATAGATTGAGCATCTTAAGAGTAACAATTGTTCAGGCCCTTTTTAGATTTTCCAAGATCTACTATAGTGAGTATTCCTTAATTCTTTCCTCACAGATTTATTAAGCATCTTTGATTTTTTCCAAAAACTTTAAAAGGCACAAAGAATACAGTAAAATTTTGAAAACTCAGACACAGTCCCTGACGGAATTTGAAAGAACAGGTTGAAGAAGTCAGCCTACTTTGTCACTTCACAAATTAATTCTAGAAACCTTTAGAGCAGTGGTCCTCACACTTCGACCTACAGTCAAAATCACCCAGAGAACTTAAAACACACAGTTTCATGTTCAACAGGGCCTAAGAATCTGCATTTCTCACAAGTTCACAGAAGATGCTGATGACTCCGTTGCAAGGACCACACTTTGAGAACATTGCTATAAAGCAGTAATACCTAATTGGTAGATGTGGGACCCTAGGCTGCTATGGCATTTTATGAGCAGTAAAGTATAGTCTACTGGCTGAATAAATAAAAGTAAAACTACCATTATGTGGGCTTGTTTAAATATGTTGATGTTAAAGAGAAATTCTTCCTCTTAAAAAATTGAGTAACCCTTGAACAAAAGCCAGACAGTCAATCAGGTTGTATTTTTCTTGCCAGCACCAATCTTTTGGCAGAGGTCTCCATAGTGTTGTGCTGAGAACAAATCGAATTCTATATTTTGGCTCAGTAGGCTAGGAGGCCATAATTGATTATAAATATTTGTCTAGATGAGGAGAGGGTATGAAAGAAACTGTACCATGGATTTGCCATGCTTGATTTAAATAAGGGAGCTGCTACAACTTAGACTTGGACCCCTCTTCACTCCTCCCTTTGGGCCATCACATCCCTGCCATGGTTTTATAGATTATCTACATAACGTGACGCCCTTCACATCCTACACAGGGACTTGAGCACTGTGTTTCCAACTGTCTCCTTGATATTGCACTTGGATATTGCTCTTGCATCTCACACGTACCATGTTCCACCATGAACTCTGTTTTCCTCTTCAGCCCACTCTAATCCCATTTGAGTGAATGGTACCATCCCAGGACAAGTTCTGGATTTGTCTCTTGCTCATGTGCAATACCTACTCTCTCCCTCCTTTGCAATTCTTAATCCAGTCCTAAATTCTGTTGACTCTACATCTGGGGCACCTTAAATTCATTCACTTCTTTCCCTTGACCATCATCATCTCCTACAATTAGTCTCCCATTCTGTTTCCTAAAAACAACTTTGTTTCTGACCCCTGATTAGAAAGCCATGACATTGAGTCAGATAGATAATTGAATGTCACCAGGTGCTTGCATTTCTTCACCTATTATGACTTAGTGAAACCTGATAGGCTATGTTGTGCCATTGTGAGTAACCAGAGGTGAATTGCTACTCACACCTGATGTTGACTACCAGCTACTGTGTTTTGGAAAATCACATGGAGCTGGAGAAGCCAGAAAGTGAAAATGATTAGTCATATTCCAAGGCGTCCCCTCAGAAGTGATGCTGAGCTGGGAAGATAACAGCTAACTCCACTGCAGAAAATAAGCTCTGTGCCCTGAGCTTGGGCTGGTCACCACTAAGTGGTGACAGCACAGCCACCACATCCCTCATCAGTCAAGGAGATGCCTGCAAAGAGTTATGGACTTCTGCAGATGCTCCTCCCACCCTTCATCACAAGGGTATCTCACAGACTGTGGCCTGGCTTGTCAGGAGAACAAGAACTTGCAGTTCAGTGAGGCACTTGGACTTCCCACGCAGGAAAACAACATGACATGTTGCAGGGGGGCAGCCTGAAAATTCTCTGAAGGAGAAAAGAACAAAACACAACACAACACAAAGCAGGGTTCACTGCAGTTCCTTAGACGCCCACATACAAATTTGTTTGGAGATAAGGGGGATTAGAGGATGTGGGGAAAGGCAGAAACAACAAAAATAAAGCCAGGGAGTTGGGCGTGTTCTCACACACATTTCCACCCAGACTGGCAGTGGGGCCAGTCTGGGGCCAGGCAAGGGGAGAGGCACCGGGAAATGCCGTGACCTGCTGGGTGGAGGTTCCCACCAGATACCAGAGGTGCGTGTGTCTGGGGAGACACTTCCTCAGGTGCTTTCTCAAAGCTTGAGAGGGGACAGTGAGAAAGGCAGGGAGGGAGGGTTGTGAGGTAACAGAACATGAGTGAACTTTGGGTTCAGGAGCATGGGGTGCCCCTGGGCGTGGATGGATCTAGTTCAGCCTCCGTGTGGCAAAGAGCAGTGTTTTTCCAGGTTGGATTCACATGGGCTGCTGAAGGACTGATGCTCAGCCTGTACCCGTTGGTCATATACTTGGTGCACATGAACCAAGGTTCAAAGCCCATAACTCCTGCCCCATTTCCCCATCAGACTTCACTTCCAAAACACAAATGAAAAAAAACGTATGTATAAGAATTTCAAAATGGTGACGCAGAGCACTAAGCCTCACACCTCATAGTAGGGGGCTCTGTGTGACCATGCTGGTGACAGTTCCATGAAGACATCCCAGCCTGCAGTCTTTCTAAAACTGTTACATTATTATCTGGCCATTTTATCGTTGGGGGAGCACACGGAGCCCCAGAGAGGTAAAGTGGCCGGCCCATGGCCCACGGCCCCATAACTTACCATGGCTTAGAGAAGAGAGTGATTGTGGAGTCAGACATGAGATCTTGGTGTGGCAATGGCTTTGTAGCATAAGCTAATTTAAGTCAGAGGAAGTGGCTAGGGCAGCGCAACCCTACTCAAGGAAGACTCAGTTTGGCAGAAAAATTCTCCCTGGGAGAAAATCATCGAATTTCATTTCTTTAAAGTGGGATAAACAAAGAGGCAAACACTTGGGGCCTGCTGCTGAAACTGCTCAGGGCTTTGAGTGGCCCCATGGAATTCTTGAAAGTCCTCCCCTCGAGCTTTTAACATGGCCCCAGACAGACACACGGGTTTACTTGAATCCTTCCCTAGTATTGTAACAGCATCTTATCATATGACAAAATGGCATCTTATCATATGACAAAATGGCCCCCAAGCAAAACAGAGGCAGAAACAGATTCCCTCCTCTCTCTCTCTCTCTCTCTCTCTCTCTCTCTCTCGTTCTCTCTCCCTCTCTCTCCCCCCCCACCCCCGAATCTGTAGCGAAGCGTCAAGGTATCCACAGAGGGTACAGCAGACTCACAGTCGCTTTCTATGATACCTCCTCAGATCCCATCACTGTATTGCTACAGGGCCTTAAACATCTTTTTCTATACAACAAAATGAGATTTCATAGCATCTTGTCAGCTGAACTAATTTCCCAAAAGCCCTTGGCAAATTAGAAAATGCTTTATGACTATCAGATATGGTCACTGTTGATATTCTCGAAGTAGATTACCTGTCAGTAGGTGGGCAGCTATTAATGAATCCATTGATTGGGCCATGCTAATAGTTCTGAAATAGAAGATGACTGAGGAGTAAAACAAATATTTAAGGGAAACTCCCCTATTTTAAAATAGAGTGTCAGGTGGGGTCCCTGCCAAATGGATGGATTCCTTATTCAAAACTGTAAAACTCCAGTTAGGCAATGATGATCATAATAAACTAAGGTGATCTAGGGTTAAAGAAATGATTATAGTTGACAACAGAGGTATAAACATGAGCAGCATTTATTCACGCTAGGTGGTGTGTGTGTGTGTGTGTGTGTGTGTGTGTTTGTAATCTGTTGAAACTCCAATAAGACTTTGCTTGTAAATAAGCTATTCCTCCAAAACATCTTTAGTTTTTGGTCGACTTCTATCTGCAGGAATATACTGGGATGGAAAGCAGAAGAGGATCACTTCTAGACATTTACCAGATGGTGCTGCCATGGGTCAGAGAGACCAAGAGATGGAGCAGATTCTTGTTCTTAAAGAGCTAACAAATGAATATTCCTAAAAATACAAATAAACAATGACAGTGCGTTCCTCTACTTCACACTGTCGAATGCTATGATACTCCTGGAGGTGACTAAGTGCGTCCCCCTATGCCAGAGCTTGGTTTTCTGCTGAAAGAGCTGGAGACTAGCCCTCCTGCTGGAGTCCACTGTGACCCCAGCCCATCTCTGAGTTATCAGCTCTTACTTTATGTGCTTTCAGGCTCCATGAACCATGCATGGTCAAAATACTCTAAGGATTGGTGGGTTTCTCACATCCCCTCCGTGGCATCTGTTCTTAGGCCTGCCAGTCATATTTGACACTAAGAGAGAAAAAGAGAGCTGTCTCCCAGACAGAACCCTCTGCCATACATCCATCGTGTAGTGTTGACAGTCCTTCATGCAGTGTGGTGCGGGGGCAAGGATAGCTGCGCAAAAATTCTTGCTAAAGATCGAATGATTTATTTAGCTAACAGCTTAGTTAATTATGTCAGTTTGACAATTTCAAAAGGGAAGGAAAAACACACATGGGCTAGATGAGGAGATTGCCTCAGTAATATTTTATACCAAGATATGTTTAGGAAACCCAATGATTTCTTGGTAAAAATCTCTAAATTATCACACCTTCCCATATAATCAAGACTACTATGGAATTCTGAAAGAAACGAATTTTCTCTAGACAAGTGAATGAGGCAAGATAAAATACCAAGTAAGTGATAGACTTTTTTTCCCCTAGATAATGAAGGAGAAGAGATCATTCTCTAGGACTCTGAAACTCGGATTCAAGTCTCTACTATGCCAGTGGGGGCCCTTCCTTGACTATAGCGATCTCATCATATGACAGCAGGCTGGATACGACCAGGTAGAACGCCAAGAGCCTCTGCAGTCCATGTATGCTGGACCCTGTGAGACCATGGATGAGCGGTTTGCAGGACACTGAGATTAAAGAGATATCATCGGGGTCTCTGCCTCTGAGCCAAGGCCCCTTCACCATCCTGTCTGGGCAAGGCCTCCCATATGCTTTCCCATAGCATTAGGCTCCACACCTTGACTTCATTCAAATGCTCAACAGTTGCATTTACTTAACACAAAATTCTTCCTGATCTTTTTCTCCCACAGAACTTCAGGCTAGTTATGATTTATTCATCCTTTCCATACATATTTTTGAGCTCCTGCTATAAGAAAGACACCATTCTGGGATACTGGGGATACAGGAAAGCAAAACAATCTCCGTTGCCATGGCGATACCTGCTAGAGCATTAATACCTTCCTGCAGGAGAAATGGGCCAGGTGTCACTCTTGCATCCAGGTTGGGAAAAGAAGGAAGCATGGGCAGACATTTTTGGCACTCTGGAGATGGAAGACAAAAATAAAGTCTGCAAACAGACTGCAGTAAAACAGTCCACAATTGTGTGGCATTCTCGTTACAACTAGCATAGATCAGGGCAATCGTTAATGTTAACAGGGCACTCGTGGTTGAGAAATCCACTTTAAAAACAGTGCATCATTTTATCTAATAAAAATCCTCCCAGTTATTACTGGTTTTGCCTTTTAATAGCCAGATTTGAATGCACAGTGACCAGCCCAGAATAGCCAATCAGCAGTGGTATGAGAGGGACTCTGATCTTTTTTTTGAAACTATTTTTAGCCCTTTATTTCTAATCTTCTGTAGACTTGAAGATCAGATAACAATACTTGGTGGTGGTGTTTCTTTTTTACCTTTATTTATATATATTTGACATCAATTGTGGTCCCCGTGGAATTCCCACCGCTATTTCACCAGTGCACAATCACTTCAGTCCCTTGTGCTCTGAGAATGGGATGAGGAGCTCTGATTTTTTACTTCAAATCTCATTCTCCTTCATCATGCTAGAGTTGCAGAGAACTGTTCTTATTTTAATTTATTTTTTGAAAGACTGTTTGGGTGGACTGATGCTTGCCAAACCTCATCCTACTACAAACCATGGAGCTCCTCCCTTCCCACCTCCCCCCCCTCCAACTTACCAGCTGCTCCCAGAGTGGCATTTTAAGGTTTGCTTTAACCATTACATTTTGGTTGGATAAGTAAAGCAATCATTTTAACTATATTAGGAGAACTAAGATAGGGGAGGGGAAGAAGAGTAAACCCTCACTACGTCAACCTATCAATTGAGATAAAACATTTCAGGCCAGGATTTAAAAGTCTCTGCAGAAAGACTAGGCACTTAGAGATTATCTTCAGATCCATAAAAGATACCTCATATTGTTAGGGGGAAAGGTTGTCCTGAATAAATTACACAAATAAGTTTGTGGACTCCAACCCCCACTCCATACCTATAAGGTCATCATCTAAGAGTGGATCACTGGGACCTGAGGGTGGAGTTAAGCATCCAGGCTGGGTATAAAACCAGATATGTGGGCTTGGGGGGCTCTTTTTGTTCAGAGAGAACTCTCAGCATGCTATTGGGTTCCAGCTCAAAATAACTAGTAAGACATTGATGGATTTGTCTCCCTCTCTTCTACCTGTGTTATTCATTACTTTATTTCCCCCTCTTTTATAAATAAAACCCCTTATTAATCTTTGTTGTGTGTGCCTGCAGTAAGGGCAATATAAGTGCCTTTCAACTGTGCAAGTAAGGATCCAGTCAAGCAAACCCATTTTATATCAGGGTTGCCCTATAACAATTTCACTTCCCCTGAGAGTGGGGGATGATGGGAAGTATTGAGCTTGATGCAGAAAGGATTTAAAGACATTATCAAACTTCAAGAAAATGGGGGCCATGAATCATTAGGAAGGCATGTGCCCTAGGATCATGCAGAATTGGTTTCTCTTGACACAATGCTTCCTCTGAGAGGTGTGGATGGAGCACAGGAAATGAGGGTAATGACTGAAATGATGACAAGATTCCATCAAGTCTTCATCATGAGAAGCATTTGCAATAAGCTCCATTGTTTATACATTCATGAGGATAGCCAATATTTTGTTTGTTTTTAGTACAATTATATCCTAAGAGTGTGCCTTGGTAAATGTACTGGCCCTCGCATACAGTTGGCATTCAATAAATGTTTGGTGAATAGATGTACAATTAGCACATGTGAAAATAGTTTGAAATATAGGGGAAAATGAAAATGGGAAATATGACAGAGTTGTCGACTATCTGGACCATTCTTGTGTATGTCCCAATTCTTCTCTCACCTCCACTATCCAGTGCTCATTCTGGGTAATCAGGATGAATTCAAAGGGACAAGTCAGCAACACTGATCTCTACAAAAGAAAATAGATGGCAAACGGTGATGTGAGAGATGTTCTTACTGCCTCCTTCTGGAAACTACCATCTTCCTCTTTTCCATAAACCATATTGAAGAGAATGTGAAGGACTCTATCTTGCCATTTAATCAGAACTCAACTAGAACACGGGCAGAGAAAATAAGAGGAACATCCTCCACACCTGTCTTCTTTGAAGAAAGCCTTCAGATGGACCCTCTTCTAGTTCTTAGAAAGGACAGTTAACTTCCATCCCGACTGACTGTAGTGGTTATGACCAGACAATTGAATAGACACATATCCTATGTAATCAAAAGAAGCAAGTCCCATCTGTCAATTCTATATTAACTTAGCATTTTCCAGACAACCTCCCTGCCCCATCACAGAGTTGCTTCTCAAATATAAATGCCAATTGAGGCAGCAGAAATTAATTCAATATGCTTTATGGGCACTGGGTAATACCCAGAAGGCTAACAATGGCAGAAGAGAACTATAAAAGAATTGAGAGTGAGTGTGCTTTATAGACCTTGGCACACTGCCAAGGGCATTAGAGTAAGTGGGGAAAGGAAACACTAGTAATTGGGGTCAGTGGTCAGCTTTTTTTTTTCCCAGCATGAGTGGTTTTTAGAAGCACCAGAACTTTCCCCTCTCAAAGACCGCATGCAGGCTTTTTGTTTTGAGACCTATTTCAAAGGCAGGATATTCAAATTTTTGGATGTTCAAGTGACAGGTAGCTGGGAGTGGCAATAAATATGGCTGTAGTAACTGCGGTGTTCTTTGAGGACTTAAGAGAGGGGCACCTGAATGGTATTCCAGTCTTGACTGTGAAACCTTTGCTAGCTTGCTTAATCTCCCTGTGTCTTAGATTTTATAGCTATAAACCAAAAATAGTTCTGGCACTAGTTCATAGGGTAGTTGAAAGGAGTTAATCAGTCAATACATGTAAAGCATGCAGAACAGTGCCTGGTGCATATAAGTACCCAATTAACATTGCTTACAATAATTACTCCATCAAAAGTGCACATTTTCAACCTGCTAATTTTAGATTAAAAAATAGCTATCTTCCTAACTTTCTCCTTTCTTCATGGTGTCCAGAGATCCTGCTTTTCCTTGTAGATTACAATTTCCATCAGCAAGAGGTAGAGATGAAAAAGCGTTTCTGGGAGTTCTAAGTGTTAGTACCAGTTCAGTTACTAACTCATGGGATGTCGCTAGGACAAAGTAACTTTCCCTCTTAGAGCATCAATTTCTGATGTTCTCAATTTTTTTTAAAGATTTATTTATTTATGCATACAAGCACTGGGGTACAGTCCAGAGGTGTAGGGGTGAGAGGATTCACCAGAGACAGAGTAGGGAACAGAACAGGCAGATTAACTGAAACACGCTGCTGAGGGGAGCAGCGGGTAGGGCAGGAGAGGTCTGCCATACCATGTGGGTCACCTCCCCAGCCGGCAGCAGGGATCGAACTCGTGCTGCAGTGGCTGCATTTTGCTTCAAATGCATTGCTTAACCCATTGCGCCACCAGGGAGGACCCCATCAATTTTTTTTTAAATAAAAAGTTTGGCCCAGTTGTTCTCCAAGGCTATTTCCAGTCCCAAGATTCAATAAATCTACCCATGGAAGCTCAGACCCTCATAACTAAGTCCTTAGGTGAATTAGCTTGCTTTCTACTTTGTCCTGGATGCTAGGGATGCATCAGCAACTCTCCCTTTCCAAATTACATTTTCACCATATTTTCTGCTTCACTCTCATCCTGCTTTACTTCCTTTCCTTGACAACTTGGGGTTCCAGTATGCTTAAGTGGGAGGAACTAGTATTTCCAGAGTCTAACCAGCTTGAAAGCTTCCATGTCTTTTCCCCACCCTACCCACACATTTCTTGCAGCTCCTTGAAATCCTTAGGCTTTTTACTTCTAGAGCATCCTCTCAACTGATGAAATTCTGTAAGAGCAGAGACATATGAATGGGTCTGTTTCATATAGTTTATAGCAAGTCAGCAAGACGTTGAAGTTTAATATCATGTACAGCAGTCATGACTTAAAGCCCTTATATAGGTAATCTTAAAAGTCAGATCGATATAAAACTTTAATATAACATGATTCTCAAATTAGAACCTAGTATAAAGAAATGAGACATGAGAACTAAATGATCTACCAGCAGTCTCTCCCATTACTATTCATTTTCTGTTTCATTGAAGTCTGGTACCCCTGCCAAATTATAAGTTCCGTGAAGATGGGGACTATGTTTTTATTTACCATAGCATCCCCAGCACTAAACAGACTGCCTGATATATAACAGACTCTCAATAAATATTTATTGAATGTTTGTGTACAGATAAGCTTATTAGATTAGTCACTTGGAATTCAGAATCATGCAAAGTCCCTGTCTTGGAGGAGACGGAGAAGAGGAAATTCTACCAAGAATGAATGGGATAGTATAGAAACCATGAAGTGACCGAGATTTCCTGGTGCTTCATCCAGAAGGTCCCAGTGATATGCTGGGAACCTCCCTATGCCTATCACACTATCCTTCCATTTCAAAAATAATCTCAGGAAATTGAGATTTAAGAAACTGATCTTTAAGATCCAACTTCTAGAAGATTATAGCAGCCAAACCACAACTTAAAACAAGTATGACTAAGAAATAACAATACATATCTACAAAATAGGGCTTCTCCCAGAAATGCAATATGCAGCATCAGTTTGTATGTCCCAGGGTAAAAGACTCAAGACAGTATCACTTGATGCAGAGAATGAATACAGCAAAAGTCAATCTCCATTCATGGCACAGACTCTCATGGAGGGGGTCCTCACCTGATAAAGAGCATCTACAACCCAAGGCCAATAGCTAATGTTACGCTTCACGGTAAACACAGAATACTCCCTGCCTCAGCTCAGCAAAGAGGCAAGCATGCCCGTTCTCATCATGCCTACTCATCGTCACGCTGGAATTCTAGGTCAGCACAATCACAGAAGAAGAAGAAATGAAAGATGTACCATTTGGAAACAAAGAAAGGCATCACTATGGTAATTGCTGTGTGACTGGTTTAAGTGTGTGGCCCTTGCATCCTATCTTACTTACTTACCTTACTAAGTCTATTTACTTATTTTAGGACCATTTTTGTCGATTCTTTGGCGTTGCCTATGGAGACAATCATGTTATCTGCATATAGTGATGTAAATAATACATATATAGAAAATGCCAAAGAATCTACAAAAATAACCCTAAAATAAGTAAATAGACTTAGTAAGGTGATAGGATGCAAGGTCAACACACATAAACATACACACATACAATCATGTAGCAATTAACAATTGGAAAGTTAAACTTTAAAATATATATATTATTTACAATAGCTCCCAAATACAGACTATTTCGATATAAAGCTAGCAAAACATGTATAGGATGCGCATGCTGGAAGAAATCTTTAATAAATGGAAAGACATACTTAAACAGTAATGATGGTAACCCCAATCCATATCGCAGCAGGCTTATTTTCTTTTTGTAAAAATTGACTAGCTAATTCCAAAACTCACATGTCAAGGTAAGCATAGAACAAGCAAAACAACATTGAAAAAAAAGAACCAAGTTGGAAGAATTATACTCCCTGTTTTCAAAACTCATTATAAAACTGTAATAGCCAAGGCAGCATGGTATTTTTGGCATGATACACAAATAGATGAATGAAAGGGAATAGAGATTTTAAAAATAGACCCACACCCACGTTTGACTAGTTGATTTTTGACTAGGGTATAAAAAGAATTCAATGGGAAAGTGTAGTATTTTTAACACGTGGTGCTGGAACAATGGATATGCATATAATAAAAAATGAACTTCAACTCATAGCTCATATCACATACAAGAATCAACTCAAAATACATCATAGACTTATAGCTAAAACTTAAGCTTCAAAAATTCTAGAATAAAACAGGAGAACATTTTTGTCACTCTAGATTAGACATGGATTTCTTAGCTACAACACCAAAGCAAAGCCCCTTTAAAAATAGTGAAAGACCTGGAAACAACCTAAATGCCCAAAAACAGATGAGTGGATCGGGAAGCTGTGGTACATATACACGATGGAATACTACTCAGCAATCAGAAATG
>JAGFMF010011958.1:7610662-7702366 GCA_019455555.1 Galemys pyrenaicus | reverse complement strand
GTGATGGTGCACTGGTGAGATGGTGATGGGGAATACATGGGGATTACAATTAATGGCAAGTATATGTAAATTTTAAAATATTTTAATAAAAAAAATAGTGAAAAATTTAATTTTACCAAAATGATTTCTGCTCTTTGAAAGATACTGCTAAAAGAAAAAAAATGCAAATTGGTAGGAAAAATTTACAAATCAAATATCTGATAGAGGAAATACATTCAGAATATAGAGAGAATGCTCAAAATTTATTAAGAAAAATAAAAACATTTTTAAAATGGAGAAAAAAGATTAAACATTCGCTAAAGGGATATATGCATGGAAAATAGGCACATGAAAATACAGTCAACATCACAGCCATTCAGGGAAATTCAAATTAAGAATGAAGAAATTCAAACTTAAAGTGACTTAATGAAAAATACTGACAATACCAAGTGCTGGCAGGAATGCAAGACACTGGTCTCTTACACTCTGCTGGCCGGAATGCAAAATGAAGCAGCCCCTTTGGAAAGCACTTTGGCAGTTTCCTATAGAGTTAAACATATCATTATCCTATGACTTAGCAATCCCACTAGCTGAGAGAAATGAAACTTATACTCACATAAACACTGTATGCATTTATAATTACATATAATGAATATTAGCATTCCGAATTGCCAGAAATTGGAGAGTACCCCAAACCCCTTATAGAGCTGAATGGATAAACACACAGTAGCCATGTCAGGCAATGGAATTTTACCCAGTAATGATAATAATAAAGCAGTACTGATATACCCAACAGCTTGGGTGAATCTCAAAAGCATAATGTGAGTGAAAGAAGTCAGTTTCAGAAGATGACATCCTGGATGATTTCATTTATATGACTTTCCTTTTTTTTCTTTTTAAGATTTATTTTTGTAAAGATAAAGAGCTGGGGTACAAGCCAGAGGTGCCAGGAGTAAGAGGATTCACCAGAAACAGAGAGGTGAACAGAACAGGCAGACTTACTGAAGTACACTGCTGAAGTACACAGGCAAGGCAGGGAGGTCTGCTGTGCTATGTGGGTCAGCTACCTGGCCAGGGATCGAACTCATGCTGTAATAGCTGCAGAGAGTTTCACAGTGCTGCAGGTTAACCCCTTACACCACCAGGGAGGCCCCTATATGACATTCTTAAAAAGGCAAAAGGATGATGATAGAGGAAATCTCAGCCGTTGCCAGCGCTGAGGGACACGAGCAAGCTGGAAGCAACTACAGAGAAGCAGTGTGAGAAACGTGTTAGGGTTGTGATTATATTAGTGCCACATGAGTCTATGGCTATGTTGACCCTCATGGAGCTATATACCCCTGCAAAATGCAGTTTTGCGTATTTTAAAACTAAAAAGAAATAAATACATCCACTTCAAGGGGAATGAAGACATGATATCAAAGGGCACTAAGAGGGTCGGTCTCTGCAAGACAAAGGCAGAATTTTCCTAGCTCCTGGCTTATGGGTTACATTTTTAAATGTATTTCTTTATGCATACAAGAACTGGTGTACAGGCTAGGGAGGTGAGAGGAGTCACCAGAGACAGAGTGGGAAGTAGAATAGGTAGATCGACTGAAATCTGCTGAGGGGCACAGTGGTTCGAGACACGGTGCTGAGCCACGTGAGTCAGCTCCCTGGCTGGGGATCGAACTCTTGCAGCAGTGGCTGCTGATAGCATCATAGTGCTGCACCTTAACCCCTTGTACCACCACGGAGGCTCTTTGTGGGTTGAATATAGTCTTGTTCAGTACCAACCCGCAAAGCCAGGCCACTTCCATGGCTCTGATAAACTCTTTGTGTCCGTGCCCCCTCCTTGCTGTAGGCACTCCATCGTGAGTCGGCTATTCCTGTAAGACGTAAACATGGGATTTTCTAGAGCACTGGGTTCTCAGTAAGTGTTATCTTCACCATCATCTAGCCGTAGGCTTGTCTCCCTCCCCCAGGCTCCTCCCTGCCCTGCACTCTGGATGCCCTCTCAATGGCACCAGCCCAAACCAGGGACAGTCACTTGTCCACTCACCTCCCAAATATTTACACAGTCCCTCCTGGGTACCAGGGAGAGTCAGAAACCCTGCTGCCAGGTCAAGGCCCACGACATATTCTGGAGGGCACGGCTGTCAGAACAGCTGTCCGCAGAAGGGCCAGCCGTAGTATGTCCTGTCCCCAAGTCCCAGGCTGTTATCTCATTTCCCATCTTTGCTGGTTTTAAATGCTTCCCAACACTTCACCCCTTTCTCTGATGAAGCTTTAAGCATAAGCAGATGTACATCCAATGTGGCAATATTTTTCTGTTGACTCACTAACCTCCATTAGCACGAGCTTGCGGTCCTCTCTGATCCAATTCAGTCTCTACTTGGAAAGACTTTTCTCAGCCGACTGGCAGAAAAATTCACTCTCTTTCTATTTCTGGAGCTCTAACAGGCGGCTGGTGAGATTAGTCCGGTGAAGGACGGCAGTGACTTGTCTAAGGTCACCTGACACATTGGCATTTGGATGGGACGAGCGTTTCTGCACAAGGATTCCGAGTTCTTTTCCACAGTCAAGCAGGCTGGGGAGCTGAAGACAAATCTACGGAAGAATCGTTAAAAATCCCTCTCCCAAAACTGGACAGAAAGGGAAGAAGCTCTGTCCCAAATGTCTGCACAAGCAACCTAGGACAGAAATGTTTTCAAAACACAGTCATGTCCTGGGGGCAAGAGATGTTTTTGATATAAGTTGCGATGACAGCAGTTTGCAACAGACCCACATTCAGGGAACTGTTCCAGCATATGCCAGAGGTTTGGAGGCTTTTAACTCTCATAATTCATCTTCACACACATGCCAGCTAAGCTACAGCAATGTTAAGGGGCTGACAAACCACAAAGACCAGGAAATACAGAGAGGATGCTGATCAGAAGAGCAATAGAAAGTAAATGTATATCAAAATGCAATTGGGAGTGCAGGCTGGCAGGAGGAGGCTGGAAAGCAATTGCCATGATTTCCTAGCACACACAGAGGTCTCCAGCCAGAAGGAGCCAAGGAGGGAAAGGAAGGAGCTGTACCCCAACACCCACTTATATGCACAGAGGTGAGCAGTGAGCTTGGTCTAGCCCTAGACTTGGGGCTTCACTGAACAGAGAACGCTGTTCCTTACTTAGTGCAATGCTTTTTAAGGCGAATCTCCATTCCTCTGGAGCAAGAGCACAGTTAAGAAACCTGGATTAGCCTGGAAGAGTGTCTCTGAGTGGGGCCATTTAGACACAAGGGTCAATTCTACCACCAACTCCCCCAGTTCTCACCTCCGGCCCCAAACCCCATAAAATTCTCATCTAGGTCACTCCCCACACCTCCTTCTTCCTGATGTCTCTCTTGCACTAACATCAGATTCATTGCATAAGAACAGAACCCAAACCTGAGGGAAACTTCTATCTGCCTGTTTTATTTATTCTTTCGTTTAGTTAGTTAGTTAGTAGTTAGTTTCCCGTAACTATATCATGTTGCAGACAAAAGGCATTTGAAATAAACAGAGGGGAAATTGAGTACAGCACAGAAACCACTTCCAGTGTCCATGCTTTGCCTGCTCACACCTGACACATCTGACATCTGACACAAAGCTTCAGGCATGTCCACCAACATCGATTCCGATTCTCGACCTCTCCCCCTCTGCCCTGGCTGTTTAACTAATAAATGGAGATAAGTCAATGGCCAAGGGCTCTTAACTGGTGAGAATCGGTACCTAACGTAGGACCGATTGCTGGAGATGAAACTGATGCTGCTTTTGACCTTGTCCATCCTGAGTAGTGGGAGAGAGCACTTGACAGGCAAGAGCAGGTCTCTAGTTAAGTCACAAAGCAAGTCACCTGACCTGCACGGCTTTGTGCCCTCCCCATTCCCAAGCAGAGAGAAGGGCACAAGCAGGCTCTTCTACACAGTCAATCCTTCCTCCACAGCCCTGAACTCTTGCCTCTAACCTCTAAGACTTCAGGGCACAAGAATCGCTAGGATCGCAAACACCTAGGACCTGACCAAGTTTCTCCAGCCAAGTCCTCCAGCCACTTTGGGCAAATGACATGCAGAAAAAGTTGTTCTCCAGCATATAAGCCACCTTCCCCTGCAGCCCTCCCAGCCCCAATAAGCCTGAAGAGCAGGGACTCAGGACAGCTCTCTGGCTAGCCCTGATTACCAATGCCTTTTCAGATTCCTGGAAAGGGCTGTGCCACCTGATGGAGAAACCTTAGGGAAATGCTGCCCTCTTCTGGGAAACATGTAAAAGAAAGACCCCAAACAGCAGGAATTTCCTACCTGGTGTGTAATCACCTCCTTTAGAGCAAACGGCTTGCTCAGGGCTCTAGCTAGCTAAAAGACGGCTATCGTATAAAGCAGCAGAGCAACGATGGCTAGAATTCATAGCCCTGTCATCGGCGAGACCTCTCCAGAAAGATGGGCAAAGTCCCAAGAAGGCAGGACAGGATTTAAGAAGTTATTGTTGTCATCCCCCTGCCTCTGGATAAGATCTCAGGCATAGTTCCGTGGCCTTACATCCAATTCATTAAAAAAAAAAAAAAAATCTTCCCGGTGTCAAACAAATCCCTTTGTGCTACAATTCAAGCTCACACTTGCTCAGAGCCAGGGATTAGTGAACAAACCAAAAATTTGAGTACCAACTAAATGATCAGCTCACAAACATGATTATGTTCCAGACTTGCCCTGCATGAACTCACAGCCTCTTCGGAGAGGCAGAAAAATGACCAGAGCGAGTATGTGACAAATGTGAAGTGCCAATGGGTTCAAAGAGCTGCAGGGCATTGGGAGGAGATGCAAGATGGGGTCCTGGGAAAGGAGTCTTCAAGTTAAGTCACCTTGGTTGAGCCTCACAGAGCATCTAGATTTAGGGTGTGATGGTCAAGCAATAAGACAATGGCAGGTGAGCCTGGGGATAGGTAAGCATGCATGGAGGGCAGGAAAGAGAACACTGGTTCTTTCTCTCTCCCTCTTCCCTGCAAGGATGAGAAGACAATCAGCCACTTTGGTTTGACTGGCAGAGCACACCATCAAATGCAACCACTGATTGTCAGGGTTTCCATCCAACCTCCTGTCTATAAATAGCACCCCCATGCACTTGCATACCCCCTCTCTGAAAATAGCATTGGCTGCGCTCACAGTGACTTTGAACTGAGGGTTTATATTTAGTTTACGCTCTCCCGTCTATTTATATTTCCTTTGTTTACGTAAATACTCCCCTCCATTTATTGCTGCCATGTCTGGGCACTTGATGTCATTAGAAGAACACACAGCAATTTCATTCCATACCAACGAGGCAGCTAAATCCATCTCCCCCTCGTCCTGCTTTTGTTCACTGATGTGCTTCTTAGAATTCCACAGTTCTAAGAAGAATTCCACAATTCCAGGCTTGTGGCTTGAAAAGTCTAGTTTTTTCTCTTCCGCCTCCACTCTGTTTCTTTGGAACTGGACTGTTTACATTTCAGAGGCCTCCCGGGAAGGGAGCTACACCTTTCCCTGCCCTGTCCTAAATTGCTGTTCCACAGCCCTCAGTTACGACGCTTCTCCCAGAACAAACACAAGCATGCGGGCTGCTCATAGGTGCTTTGCTGCTTACGTATTGCAGCCAGGCCTTTTTCCCGACAACGTTCCCCGGGCATTCCCCCATCACCTTCCTTTGCTGCTCACTTCTTATTTCAGTCATTTCACCATTTTCACTAATTCTCCTCAGAACCTCCTTTTGCGATTCTGGTTCTGGGTCGAGGGAGCCCTGCATTTGCTAGGAGACCACTGGGAGATTGTTTCGTGTCGCTGGGGTGCCACCTGAGCGCAGTCACTCGGTCCTGCTGTCACCTCAGCGTGTCATAGTCCGAGCATGGCTATGAACACAGGGGCCTTCTCTTCCCTTCTCCTGGCAGAGGAGAAAGAACACCAGCTATGACGTCGGGCAGTGCTGCAGGCAAAACGCGGCCATTCACAGCTGCAGAGTCTTGGGCAAGTCTGAGCCCCGGCCCATCCTCTGTAGAGTGGAATAGAAACACATACCTCTCAAAGTTGTGGCGCACAGACAGAGTAGCAAGATCAGATGTCACATAGTTACCTAAATGTCTAATTCCCCTGCTCTGGTTCTTCCCTAGAGACACCCACGTGTCTCTGTCATTCATGGAACGCCATCCCCACGAAGGCTTCCATTGCACCTAACAATTCTTTTTTCTTTTTTTAAGTAAGCCCCTCCAGATAGGTAGTGGCAGTTTTTTAAAAAATATTTATTTGTGCACACAAGAGCTGGAGTACAGTCTGGAGACTCAAGGGGGTGAGAGGAGTCACCAGAGACAGAGTGGGGAGCAGAACAGCCGGATCTACTGAAACACACTGCTGAGGGGAGCAGCGGGCGAGGCAGGAGAGGTCTGCTGCGCCATGTGGGTCCCCTCCCTGGCCAGGGATGGAACTCGCGCTACAGTGGGCTCCTGCAGAAGCCCCACAGTGTGACGCTCAACCCCTTGTACCACCAGGGAGGCCCACATCTACCAATTCTAAAGAAGTCCAGGCCTGCCCTCCAAGGTGAGAGCCAGAGCTCCCAGGCAGGGGCAAGTCAGGCTCTTCATAATTTTCTGAATCCCTAAAACTGCATGGCTACATAGCTGTGGCACCTTTAATGGACAGATGGGTGAGGGACAATGAACAGAACCTTATTCTGTGGGACTCAGTATCCCCGGGGAGAAGTATGTATCCTCCTTCTCTGATGAGGGATGAGCAGGAAGAGTGGGAGGAAGTGGGTAAGCGAGATGGAGAGTGAGGCACTCCAGGAGAGAACACTCAGGTCGGGGACATCACCCAGATGGCAAGACTAGAAGATTCCTGGTTCCCCTCATTTTTGTGCCTGGTCTCTCATTCCAGACTCTAATCTTACCTTCTCTGTCTCTCACTGAGTATACAGCCAGGCTCATATTTATTCCTGGCAATCTTAGACTGTATTATAACCTCAAGCCAAAGGAAGAAGGAACAGGGTCGAAAACTCAGGAAAAAATAGATTAGTAAGTCATGTCCAGCTTGAAGCTCTTTAACGGGCCTCCTGGGTCACAGGAGCCACCTGGCAAAACCAGGGCTCTCCGTGCCTACTTACAGCAGCCCTCCTCCTGGTCAGGTCAGCTCTGGCTCTGGGACGTGGGTGGGGACCAGAGCTCTGGGTCTCCTAGAGAGCCAGTGCTCAGTGGGGCCGTCATCAAGGGCAGCAAAGGGTTCCCTGCTAGACCACGTCCACTCACCAGGGACAGTCCCCGAGGAATCCAGTTCTGGCTGTGTCTGCGCACACACCCTCCCCTCCACTGCCACACTGCCTCTACCTTCTCACAGCCCTGCATGGACGTCAGCTCCTGCCTCAGGAAGCGCAGGACGTGTCTTGTGAGCTGGCGCTTCCCTGTTCTTCTATAGACCCCATTTCCCCTCTTCTTTGTCCCGTGTCCTATGTTGTTTCTTGCCTCACTGCCCCCCTCAAGATTACTCAGAACCTCACTCTATTTCCAGTGGGGAATATTGATCTCTGTAACTCCTAAGTGCTAGTCGGACCTGGAAGTTGGCAAGTGGCCCCCCTTGGCTTTCGTTCAGTAAGTACTGGGAAAGACCCCACCGTGAAGCTCTGGCCTGAGCATTCGGCATCTGTTTATGAACCAAACGGGGAAGAATCTCCTGTGGTCGTGTCATTGGTGCCCCTGAACCACAGCTGGCTGTGACCCCCCTGGGAGCACGCACTGGGTCCTGACAAATGCCTTCACCGCAGCCTTTGAGGCTGACCAGTCATCCTCCCCACCTCAGTAAACATTTAATAAAATCATTACGTGTCAGGCATTATGACAAGTGTTACAATGCACACTTGATTTCGTTATATTCTAATCTTAGTATTAGATTATTACTCTTTAGGCTTCCCTCCGAGAGGTGGACAGGGCTGGGGTATCTTGGTGAACCATTAGGAGTTCTTTTGTTAAAAACTGAATATATAAGAAAGAGAAATTTACCAGGATGTCAGAAATATAAGGAATCTTAGATACCACCTAGCCTACACTTCCTCCGTATTTACCGGAGAGAAACTGCTCTGAGAGGGATTTTTGGTGGAGAAGAGGGGAAATACAGACAGCTGACAAGTTGATTTGGAGTGATTTGGAGCTGACTGCAGAGCGACAATCTACGCCCCTAATTATCGACATCATGGTCCTGTACCTGGCAGCTCTCTGCCTCATGCCTTCACACTAACAAAATCCAAGCTGGCCATTTCCAAGATGGCATCTTTCCTTTAGGATGCCTCCCAGACCGCTTTGCTACACTGTACCCCCACTCCAGAGTGCTGGATGCTCCAGTTAGGTCCCACAGAGCAGCACTTACTCAAGAGCCAAGCTGGTTGTTCAGTGCCGCAGTGAGAGTCTCACCTGCCTGGGGGCCATAATCCTTGATGACGAGGCCAACACACATGCCGCAGCTCCTGCCTGGTGGGCTGCAGTGGTTTGTGAGCTGTCCCAACGTGATTCTTGGGGCTCCCAAACAGGTGCAGAGCCTCGGAGTATGACCCCTCTTTGCAGGTAGCCTCATTGGCTCACCCTGGTGAGCAGTACAACTCACTTGACAGGGGTGCCATTCCACAAAGACACTGGAAAGTTCTGAGTATACTCCTTAGCACTGGACACCTGGTTGGGGGTTAATAGAGGATACCCCACCTCACCCCAGCAATCTACTGAATGTTAAAAAGACAGACTTGACATTATTTCAAGGCTGGGGGTTCAGGGGTCAGTATCTAGTTATTGCAAATGAGAGCTGAATCCTGGAGAGACTTACGAAGGGTTGGTGGTCACACAGCTAGCTAAGCAGTGCCACAGCCGGGAAGATAGCCTGGGGCAATTAGCGTTAGGGTTGCCTGTAAGTCAGCAGAGCAGAGAGTAAAAGGACAGGGAGAGAAAGCACACAGGAGGCTGGTTGAGGCTGGACACTAGGCCTTCTTTCATTAGCCTGTGATGGGCCAGGTCCTTGAGTACAGCTAGAACAAGACTCAACTTGACGGAGGTCCCCACTCCTGTCCAAGGCAGCAGCTCCAAGGGCTTGCAGACACCTGCCAGCCAGATGTCATGGCTGAAGGTTGGAGGTTGGATTTGATGTCACTGGTCACCCTCCACCCCTGCTGCCATGGCTAGTGAGTATAATTTTGTATGAAGTGAAGGAAGACTGAGCATGCGGGATGCAGAACACCATACACATTGACTCTCCCTATAGCACCCTGTCTGGGCTTTTGGTTAGGACAAGCAGGAGCATTTATGGAAAGAGATTGTGGGATGCTCAGAGACCACAGGTTTGAGTCCTGACTCTCCAGTTAACTGGCTGTGGGCATTGTGTGATCACTTACTATCTCAGAGCAGTTTCTCTCCGGTAAATACGGAGGAAGTGTAGGCTAGGTGGTATCTAAGATTCCTTATATTTCTGACATTCTGGTAAATTTCTCTTTCTTATATATTCAGTTTTTAACAAAAGAACTTCTAATGGTTCACCAAGATACCCCAGCCCTGTCCACCTCTCAGAGGGAAGCTTAAAGAGTAATAATCTAATACTAAGATTAGAATATAACGAAATCAAGTGTGCATTGTAACATTTGTCATAATGCTTGACATGTAATGATTTTATTAAATGTTTACTGAGGGGGGAAGGCAAAGGAAAGATGGAGAAAGAAGTGGAAGGACCAGTTGAGCATCCTTTTTTTCCCCATCTTATAATTCCATTTCCACTTAAATAATGAAAGATAATATTATTTTAGATTTATTTTTCTAAGCTATTAATTATCCCATCTTTAGACCCAACATATGACAAAGATGTCATTTTCATCCCCATTTTGCAGATGAAGGGAAAGAATCACCCAGTGGGGAGCTGGGATTTGATATTTCTTTTTTTATTCCCCATCAGCCTCTCCCACCCCCTCAGCGTACTTACTACCCATCATTTTAAGTTTAGTGAAAGAATGATCACAGAGGATGGTTAGAATTGAGATACCAGAAGAAAATGGAACCAAGTCTTCCTGCAGCCTCAGAAGAAGGAGGCAAGGACCAGGAAAATAATTCAACCCCAGGAAGACTAAGGTGGTCACAGTCATCATCCAGTAGTTGTTTAAATTAATCATTCGTCCTCTTAAAAACATTCACCTCCTGCAGTGAAATTACCTCTGCATTCTAAAGCATCAGTGGAAAAGAACCTTGTCTTGTCTGCAGTAGCCCTGGGCCAGTCATATCCTTGCGCCTCAGTTTCCTTATCTGCCATCATACAGATCTTAGACAGTCGTGAAAGCACCAGGCCCTGAGTGTCACAGATAGTTTTAATGATATAACTTCCTTTCACTACTGTTTTCTTTTATTTCATAAACCTAACCTCAGATCATAATGCTTATTCTAAGATGGGGTGGAGAGATTCAGAGGTGCTATAACTCTATGGTCATACTTCCAAGAATGGCCTGAGCCATCAGGGGGTGGTAGGCACGCAGGAAGCTGGGGTGCTCATGGGGCTAAGCCAGAGCTTATCACCTTAGGCCCAGGCCAAGGCCCATCCTCTACTGTCAGGCAAGAATCCAACTAACACGCAGAGAGCTCACCCTCATCAAAGATCCCCTTAGGTGCAGCACCCGACAAGCTTCCTTGGCGATAAGTTCCTTCTTTTGTCTAACTGGCATCCCTTCTATTATAATTTGATCTCACTTCCTTTGCTCTGACTCTAAGGGGAAAGAAGAACAGCTGGTCACCACCGCCCACATACTGGCCCTTCCGATAAAGGATGCTGGTGCCAAACACAGGGCTCCAAAATCCTGCTCCTTCATCCTGTCGTAAAACTCAATCCACCCAGTTAACACAGGAAACTTTGAAGATGGGACTCTAGCTCTTAAAAAAAAAACAAAAAAAAAACTTGATCCAACTGAGCTGGGAGTTTTGTGGCTTAGATGTCGGTGGAGCCAACCTGCCTGGGTACCAGGCATTCTGTGGGCAGCAGAGGTATTTCCTATGCCCTGGGAGTGGTGGCAGGTGGAGCAGAGACCCCTGTCATTCCACTAGCCTGCAACCCAAGATGTGAGGCGCGGGCTCTGGGTATGTCTGCTGGGCAAAGGAAGACCCTATCTAGACACTATTTTAGCTCACTTCGAATAGTGTGGGTGCTCCAAAGATTAAGTTTAAGTAGTCTACAGAGAGTTATCAGTCTCAGGGTCTTCTGGGTGGTGCAAGGAGTTAAGCACCGCAATATGAAGCTAGCTGCAGCCACTGCAGCACGAGTTGGATCCCCGGCCAGGGAGGGGATCCACATGGCAGCAGCAGACCTCTCCTGTCTTGCCTGCTGCTCCCCTCAGCAGTGTGCTTCAGTCAGTCTGCCTGTTCTGCTCCCCACTCTGTCTCTGATGACTCTGCACCTCTGGCCTTGTATGCATAAATAAATAAATCTTTAAAAAGAAAAAAATGAAAGTTATCAGTCTCATGTGTTATCAAAGAATACAGCTTAATTTCAAAGGATGCCACTTTCTGTCTATTGGTAAATTTTGGATTTTGTTTGTTTATAGGGTAAGACAGTTTCAATGGAAATGAAAGGAAAAAACTATCCTCCATACATAGCTGGTAAAAGTGGAAACTAGACTGAACTATCTGGAGAACAATTATCTACATCAGCCGAAGGCTTTAAGACACTCTTTTAGAAAACACTTTCACATATCTTATCAAAATGCTAAGTAGGGCCTCCCTTGGTGGCGCAGTGGGTTAAGCAAGGCACTATGAAGCAAACCGCAGCCACTGCAGCAAACTGCAGCCACTGCAGCACAAGTTCGATCCCTGCTGCCGGCCAAGGGGGGACACCCACATGGTGCGGCAGACCTCTCCTGTTGTGCCCACTGCTCCCCTCAGCAGTGTACTTCTGTTGATCTGCCTGTTCTGCTCCCTGCTCTCTGTGGTGAATCCTCTCACCCCCCCACACCTCTGGCCTGTACCCCAGTGCTTGTATGCATAAATAAAAATAAATCTTTTTTAAAAATGCTAAGTATAGATATAACTAATAATACATAACTGAACTGCATTCACAGCAGTATTTTTTAACAACTGCAAACAAATTGTTAGTGCAAATTGCATGTCCAATGATAAGAATTTACTAAATAAATTAAAACTCATTGTGATTATGGAAGTTTGCAATTACTAAACACAAAAAAATGTATAAAGACATAAAAAAGGATCTATTAGGTGAAACGTATTTATGAAAATAGCATATATCTGTGTCTCCACCTATGTCTATGTCTGTTGAACTATCTATCTAGATGTATACCTAGTTATAAACATATCTATACATATATACACATACATACATATATAAAACTATATACATTGATAGCTATCAATAAACTCCTAAATACATGGGCAGGGACATTTCTTATTCATCTTTCCAACACTCTGGCCTTGCAGATTATCTGGCATCAATAGACCTTGTCCAACATATTGGATAAATGAATTAAGTAAATGAAAGTTGAGAGCAAGGGACAAGTTCTATGGTGTAATGGTTAGCACTCTGGACTCTGAGAGCAAGGGACAAAGAGAGCTATGCCTGCTTCAAGCTGATCACTGGAGAGGCACCTCGGGAGGGAGGATAACAAGAGAAGAATCAATCAGGTTATGGAGAGAAGACATAAGTCCTTTTCTAACTTCTCAGTACCAAGGAAGCTCTTTGAAAACCTTCTTATTAGAGTTTGACAGGTGGTGATATGTGTGTGTGTGCAAACCCCATCAGCCTCATTTTTCAAGGTCCTGACCAGGATCTAGTGGTGGGAGTTTCTCCAATTACCTGAACTCCAAGGTTCCTGCATCACCTCCAGCCCATCCTCTCTTGGGGAATGTACCAGGCAGCTCTGCTTCCACCATCCCAGTGAGCTCAAGGTCCTTATTTGGCATTGACCACCTGGTAGGAAGCGGTTGTCATCACCAGGCCCGCTCCATCCCCAGCCGCTGTTCCGATGCTCCAGAACTGTCTTCGAGCACCCCTCTCCTCTCAGAGAGGGCCTCTTGGAAATTAGCAAAGTGTGCACAAAGCTTTCCAGAGCTTATTCCATTTGACCCAGTCATTTGAGCTCTAGGGACAAATTGAAAGAAAAGAATCAGAGATGTAAAGGTGTGTTTATAAAATCACCCACTGCGGTACTGTTTGTAAAATCAGTGACATGGAAACATCAAAAACCATCTAAATGAACAATGAGAGAATGATTCATTCAGTCATGGCACAAATGGGTGATAAAATATATGCAGCTGTAACAATTCTGTGGCAAGTGAATTTAATTATAACAAGAGGGATCTGAGGGCCCGCCCTGGTGGCATAGTGGGTTGAGCAATGCACTATGAAGCAAACTGCAGCCACTGCAGCACAAGTTCGATCCCTGCCGCAGGCCAGGGAGGGACCCACATGGCGCAGCAGACCTCTCCTGCCTCACCCGCTGCTCCCCTCAGCAGTGTGTTTCTGTCAATCTGCCTGTTCTGCATCCTGCTCTTTCTGGTGGATTCTCTCACCAACCGCACACCTCTGGCCTGTACCCCAGTGCTTGTATGCATAAACAAATAAATCTTTTAAAAAAAAACAAGAGGGATCTGAACTTAACGTATTATTAGGTAAGAAATGGAGGTTACTTTATATTATCACCTCAATTTTGCAGGCTATGTCTTTACTATCTATTTGGAAAGAGGGACAGTGGGAATACAGCTTCTACACAGTAGGGCAATTAGGGTGGGGCATCATGGGTTCAGGGAGCTGGCGAGTTCATGCCCACACTCAAGCATAGAGAAAAGAATTGGGATCTGCATGGTCACAAAAACAGCCATTATCTCAGACTGGCAGCATCATGAGCATGTCAATATGTATTTGTACTTTTTGGACTGTTCCAGTTTCTGCAATAAACAAGAGAAATTTTTTCTTTTTTTTTTTTAAATTGAGGTAACATGGGTTAACAGCACTGCATATGATCACACACTTCTTCAGATAAGTGTTAACAACACACCTGCCGCCAAGATACCCATAATCCTCCACCATAGTCCATTCGGTCCCTCCAGACCCTGCTCTCCACCCCCCGCTGGCAGCCTCAATTCTACAGTCAGACTTCTAGGGCTTGTTTGTTATAGGTTTGCTTTGTGTGACCTTTTGTTTTGTTTCTCTGTAGAGCATTGGACTTCAGACAACATTTGTTAAAAATGAAAAAAATAAAGCAGAGATCCACTGACCTCAGGAAGACCTCAGTTACAAGGAAAAGGAAGATGGAACATAATACTCTCGTAAAGAAAAATAACAAATTCAAATTTGGAAATGTCTGCCCTCCACCACGCCAAATTTGGAGCCCATGCTTCCATCCTGGTAAGTGGGATTCTTCCGTGATTTCAAATCGCAGTGGAAAGAGACCAAAGTGAAGGAGGATGCCAAGCTGTCTGCTCATGCTGAGCCCCCATCTCAGCCTCAGGCGACAAAGGGAGGCTCAGAGGGTGAACCCCTCACACACATGCTCTGTCTCACACACATACACTTACACTAACTCATCTGCACACATTCATACACACTGGCCCTGTCCTTTATACATACACTCACACACAAACACAATAACTTTTCAAGCTGTTTCTTTTTCAGTTTGTTTATTAATCTTCAATTCCCAGGATTCTGTTATCAAGCTGCAACTGGCTGAGTAGGGGAAGAAAAAAAGCTAATCAAGTTTTTGAATATACATACATACATACATATATATACACATATATTAAAAATATTCTAATTCTATTTTATTATTTTAGCAATATAATCATTATACTAACATGAAATCATAGACAAGAAAAAACTTTGTTACCATCTTTCTACAAGAAATTGCTCTTACTAATGCCAAACTATGTAATCTTCCAGACATATTTCTATGCTTAATTTTTCCTATGGAAATAGGAAATATATAAATAGCTATAGATAAAGATACAGATATACAGATAAATCTGTAGGCCTAGAGATATATAGTAAACACATACAGGTATGTTTTTAATTAAAATATATAAAAATATGCCCCTATAATATATATTTAATATTTAAGCAAAATATTTTCAGTGCAACAATGTATTTCCACAAAAAAATATACAAATGACTGAAGAATAATCTAGGAGAACATTCCCATACTTAATCAATTCTCTATTGTTGGGTACTTAGAATATATTTCAATTTTATAAAATAGATTAATGAAGCTAATTGCTTTAACTATCCACTAATGACATGGTTTTAGCAATATATTTTCACTCAATAATGCAAAATATATAATTATAAATTTAAAAATATATAATTTACAATATATGTATATTGTAGTAACACAAAATATATAATTACAGGTACACATACCTTTTTTCTTTTTCATGGAACTCAGACAAAAATAAAATGTACTGGAATTCCTCTTTTTATATCTTCTTGAGTTTTGTGCATACTAACTATTGCTGTTAAAAAACAAATTTCTACCAAATATGCTGGAGCAAAAACTGAATCTTTTTTCCTTTTTCTTTATAGAAAGTTGTCATGTGAAAGTGTGGTTAAAGAAAACATGGGGGGGAAAGCACCCTGTCAAGGACTTACTTAATGAAAATGTTGTTAATTTCCTGATTTTCATGATGTTTGCTGTGGATATCAGACTTTTTAAATATTTAATTTTCTGTGGTTTTGAATTTTAAATAAATTTATTTTACTATTTTAAATTAATTAATTTAAATGTATCATTTATTATATCCTTTTCATAAAATTATGTAAGTTTATATCTATCAAAGCCAAGGAGAAAACTTATATGGGATTAAAAAATGAGAGGGGAGTTATAACAGACATCTTAGAAATTCAAAAGATGGTGAGATTACAATGAACATTTGTATGGTGGCAAATTCAATAACCTAGAAAAGGTGAGTAAATTCTGAGAAATAAACAATCATCCAAGGCTGAATAAGAAGTAGAAAACCTGGACAGATGATTACACAAGGAAACTAAAACAGTAATTAAATGTCTCCAATAAACAAAAATCCAGGACCAGATGGCTTCACAAGTGCTTCTACCAAACCTTCACAGATGAGCTAATACCTAGCTGCTCAAACTATTTCAAATAATTGCAAAATGGGGAATAGTTCCAAAAACATTTTATGAGGCCAACATTAATATCAGAACCAAAGACACCTACAAATAATACTACAAACCAATTTCCCTAGTGAAAAATGATGCAAAATTTCTTGACAAGATCATAACCTTATTTCATAATGAATTAAAAAGATAAAAAGATAAAAAATTAAAAGATAATAAGTCATGACCAAGTGGGATTTATACCAGGGACACAAAAATGATTCAATACCTACAAATCAATCAGTATGATTTACAGCAATACGAGGAAAAAGAAAAACCATATTATTATTTCAATAGATGTCCAAAAAGTATTTGATAATATTCAACATCCATTTATGATGAAAACCATAGAAAAACTAGAGATAAAAAGGCCATACCTCAACATGACAGAGGTCATATACAACAAAACCACAACTACATCAATGTCAATGATGAAAAACTGAAAGATTTTTCCAAAAAGGTGTGGTACAAGACTAGCATAACCACTTCTACTACGACTGCTCAGCATAGTACAGAAGTCCTAGCTAGAGGAATTAGGCAATAGAAGTATACAAAATGAATACAAATGGGGAACAACTAAGCAAAACTATCATTATTTGCAGATGCTATAATAATATTTCACAAAGAACCCTAAAGACTCCACTAAAAAAATAATTGAAGCAATAAATCAGTTCAACAAAGTGGTAGGTTACAAAATCAATATACAGAAATCAATTGCCTTCCTATATGCAAGTAATGAACTAAAAGAGGGTGAAATTTAAAAAATAATCCCATTTACAATTATATCAGAAAAATTAAATACTTGGGAGTAAAGTTAACAAGGGAGGTGAAGGATCTATACAGAGAAGACTATAAAACTATAAAAGAAATAGAGGCCAGAAAGATATGGAAAGATATTCCCTATATTTAGATTGTAAAAATTAGCATTGTCAAAATGGTCATTCTTTCACAAAGCAACATACATATTCGATGCAATCCTTATCAATATTTTCAATGGATTTCTTCAAATAATAGAACAAACATCACCAAAATTCGCATGGAATCTTAAAAGACCATGAAAAGCTAAAGCAGTCCTGACAAAAAAGAGAAAGAATGGGGTATCACTCTCCCAGACTTCCAGCTATATTAAAAAGCTATGGTTATCAAAACAATATGGTACTTAGACAAAAATAGACCAATGAAATAGAATTGAGAGCCTGGAAATAAGCCCATGCCTATGGAGATGGTTAATCTAAGACAACAGAGTAAAGAATATACTGTTTCAAGCAAAACCTCCTCAATAAGTGGTGCTTGGAAAACTGAACAGCAAAAGAATGAAACTAGACCACTATCTCACACCATACCCAAAAATCAACTCAAAATGGATAAAAGACTTGAATGTGAGACTTGAAATGATAAAATACATAGAAGACAACACAAGCAAAACACTCCATGACATTGGTTTCAGTGATGTCTGTGGATTTGTCTCTAGCTGCAAGGAAAACAAAAGAAAACATAAATTTTTAAATAAATTTTTAAAAACTTCATAAAACTAAAATGCTTCTGCACACTTTAAGAAACCATCATTAAAACAAAAAGACACTTGACTGAATGGTAGAAAATATTTGCACACCATACAAATCTGACAAAGGATTAATATCCAAGATCTATAAGAATTCATACAATTCAAAAAAAAGAAAACAACCAAAACATAAAAAAAAAAGGGGGGAGGAAAGCCATATAGGCATGTCTCCCAAGAATCCATACAGATGGCCAACAGGCACACCAAAAAAATGTACCTCATCACTTATCAACAGAGAAATGCAAATCAAAACCACAAGATACTACCTTATACCTATGAGAATGGCCTACAGCAAAATAAACAGTAATAACAAGTGTTGGCTAGGATGTGAAGAAAAAGGAACACTCTCATACTGTTAGTGGGAATATAAACTGATCCAGACCTATGGAAAACATTATAGAGCTTTAATCAAAAGGTTAAAAATGGATCTTCTATATGATTCAGAGTTTCCATTCCTAGGTAAAGAACACAAAAATATTAATTTGAAGAGAAACTTGCACTCTTCTATTCTCTGCAGCACTAAATACAACAGCTAAGCTATAGATACAATCTAAGTGCCCAAATACAGATACGTGGATCAGGAAGTTTTGGTATACGTACATAACAGAATACTACTCAGCTATCAAAAAAGATAAGTGTTTGCCATTTATGGCAATATGAATGGAGCTAAAAGGGATTACATTAAGTGAAATAAGTCAGAAAGAGAAAGACAAATACTGATGGTTTCACTTATCTATGGAAAATAGAGAATCCAAAGGAAGAATCAGATAAAACCAAACTGGGGGCCTCACTGGTGGCACAAAGGGTTAAGTCTCAGCACTATGAAGCATCTGCAGCCACTGCAGCATGAGTTTGATCCTCAGCCAGGGAGAGGACACACATGGCACAGCAGAGCTCTCCTGTCTCACCCACTGATCCTCTCAGCAGTGTACTTCAGTAATGTGCCTGTTCTGTTCCCCACTCTGTCTCTAGTGAATCCTCTCACCACCCCCACACCGCTGGCCTGTACCCCAGTTCTTGTATGCATAAAGAAATCATTAAAAAATAAATAAATAAAACCAAGCTAATGACAAGCCTACAGAATTGAGGCTACCAGAGGGAAGGGAAGGGTGAGAATAAAGTAGAAGGGGAGCACAATGGACCATGGCGGAGGATTATGGCTGTCTTGGTGGTGGGTGTAGCATAGCAGCCACACCTGAAGAGGGAGACCCTATAATTTTAAAACACAAACAACATTTAAAACAATGTTCCTTCAGTGTTTTAAAAAGCCTGGAGGCACTTCAGGTAACCCCCGTATAACCCCAGTGCCATGTTAGACACAGATGTTTTCTCAGCTAATGTTTATTGGTCAGGATTGACAATCCTCCAACTTGGGAAAAGACAGCCTTACAAAGGCTCGGAGACAAAACGGAGGCCTCATGGGTCCCCGGATGGCAAATGCGCTGATTCCTTAACATTCCTGCCTGTCCATTGCATGGCTCCATAACATCACCATCCTCACCTTACCGTGTTCTTTCCCTGCTCTTCTCTCCTTCACTGTCTCTTCATTTACCTCCCTCCTTTCCCTTCCTTTCTCTCCCTTCTGCCTCCTCTCCCCCTACCTTCCCTTTTGGCCTCATTCTCTCATTTTCCTTCCAAATCTGGAATCAGAATCTCCATAGAAAGCTGGTGAGTGTGTTGTAAGAGCAAGCAGAAGCTCAGCGGCCATGCAGCACAGTGCCTTCTGTCCACTGGGCACTGTGTGGACTTCCAGTCAAGGGAGGACCTCACAGAGAGTGAATACTAAGGTCTGTCAACCTGTCTCCCTCTGGCCTGAGGGCTCTCGCAAAAGCAGAGGCAGACTCCATGAGCATGGGCTCTGCCCAGGCCGGTGATGAGTCCTGTCCTGTGTTTGATGCCACCTCCCTGCCTTTCAGCGGCTTCTCCTCTCTCACTCGTCCTCAGAAATGGCTGTGCACAGCCTAGGGGAGAAGAGTGGGCCACAAGGAGAATTTGGCAACTGGTAAATCTGTCTTCGAGGATCTCACGAGCTGAGCGTGGGTGTTGTCCACCTGGCCAGCCTCCCACACCACCGGCTTCCGGGATGCCTGTGCCTCCCACAGCTAGGGCCAGAGCCAGCCCTTGCCCTCACCATTGCAGACTTTGCACCCGTCTGGAAGAGGGCACCATGGAGGAGGAGGAAGACCAGAGGAAAACAGGGAGAAGGAAGTCCTGCCAAAACCCTACCTCCTTCACAAAGCTTCATTGCCCTCTTCAGCCCCTGGCCTCTCTCCATCCTCCAGGCTTCGAGAACATTCATCAGACCACCCATCAGCATGCACATAGTGTGTACATCTTTGTCACCCTTTTAATGAATGAATCTTGGCTCAACCACTCAAAGCTGCTGCTCTTAGCAGAGACCTGGAGCCTTATGAGAGGTGATTTATTTCTGTGACCCACATCTAGCACAGTGGCAAGTGATTAGCTTCCATTCGCCACACATAAAACCTATATGATGTTATAATGCAATGTTGCTTCAATAAAAAAAATAATTAAAAAATAGAAACCTCCCCCTAAGGAAAAAAAAGAACCATGTGTCCTTACATATCTAGATAACACTAAGCAAGAGAAGCTGGAGAAAGGATGGGCAATGCAGGTTACGCACAAGATAGACCTGATTTCACCTGGAGTTCTGAGTCCCCAAGCAAATATAGAGTGTTTGAAATTCCCACAGCAGGGGGCTATCTTACTTATTCCTGTTACCACTTATGGGGACAGTAAAAAAGGGGAGGTGGAGGATCTCTAGAACTACCCAAGGCAATTAACTCTCTCAGATCCAAGAACTTTCTTTTTTTTTTCTCCTTCCCCATTGCTCTTTCATTTTATTTTTTTTAAATTTATATATATTTGACATCAGTTGTAATCCCCATGTATTCCCCATCCCCATATCACCAGTGCACCATCACCTCACTCGCCCATGCTCCCATCTGCCCTCAACCCTCCCCTTCCCCCCTCCCCACCAAGTGTCCCCAATTTGTCCTTGTCTTTTCATTTTTGGGTTTTGTGTCTTTATTGTTATTATTATTATTGTCGTTGTTCTTATTACTTTCCTTGATCCTTATTTGGTTCCCTTATACCACCCTCCATGGCCCTCTACCCTCTTCAGGGTGTCCACAAGCAGAAAATTGTAAGAGTGTCTACCAGCCGACAGTGAGTTGAGAAAGATATTAGAGTTGAGAAAGCTGCCCATTGCTGGTCTGACTACAAATGGTACCTTAAAGAACATTTTGAGAAAAGGGGCACACTTACAGATTTTTGTGGTGATGAGACACCCCCAAATTTTGTGACTTACCTTTGTGTGGAAGAGGTGACACACCAACACAAGGTTGATGGGTGTGTAATGGAACCAAACTGAGCTGTTTCTAGAGAGGATTCTGTCAATCCTGATGCTCATGAACAGTGAAGAAAATGCTTGTGGGTGGTATTCAAGATGCAGATGAATATAATTTGAGTGATTACTTTGAAAGGTACAGTGAGATTGAGCCATCAAAGTCAGGGAAGCTATGGGAGACAGGCGGAGTGGGGAAAAAAAGATTTGTTTTTGTAACTTTTGATAATTGTGATGCAGTTGATAAAAATGTATAGAAATATACTACTGATGAGCATGACTGTGAAGTGAGAAGGGTCCTTTTATAACCAGGAAATGCAGTCTGCTCATTCATATGGAGGACATGGAGGTGGTCTGGCAACTTTTGGGGTTTTGGGGGAAACTTTGGTGATGATGGAGGGAACTTTGGGGTAGTGGAGGTGATAGCACAGAGGAAGTCATGGAGGAGGCAATGATGGATACAATGGGCTTGGAGGTGATGGTGGCAACTGTGGTGCTGGTTCTTCTTATAGCAGCAGAGGGGACTTTGGAAGTGGTGGACCAGGATATGGAAACCAAGATGGAGGACATGACTTTGGTGTTGAAAGACATGGTGGTTCCAATGAGGGAGGCAACTTTGGCGGTGGGAACTATGGTGGTGGTGGTCACTCAAATGGTTTTGGAAATTAGTGGGCAACAGCAATCAAATGATGGACCCATGAAGGGGGTAGGGGAAGTTTTGGTGGAAACACCTCTCCAGTGTGTGGTCTTGGCAAGCCACTGTAGTGCTTGCCATGAGCATTTCCTCACATGTAAAATGAGGAGAGCTGGTAGCCCAAAATCTTTCAGAGTAAATTCCAATTCTGAAATCCTGTAATGTTTTATTCTTTTCTGGGAGTGGCAGGTGGGATCGGGAAAGCGTTTGGGAAAAAAAATAGTAGTAAAATGAGGTGGAGTCCCTTTGCTTGTCTTCTTTGAAGATAGCAAGAGGAACTCTCCCTTTGATTTCACCAGGAACTGAAACTTAACGCAATAATACCAAGCTGTTAGCAACTCTGTCCATAATCCTCCCTTGCCCACTCACTGGCCATCAGCAGCAGGGCCAGGGGAGCTCCCAGCTTCCTAGAGACTCGGTTTGAAGACAAACAGCCAGAAGAGAGGCCTGGAGAATCAGTGCTGGGCTGACTGGCTACAGGGCTCTCGCTAATCTCCGGGGCCTGAAATCCAAAGCCCTGGGAATGGCTTGTTGTGAATGACTCAGGCCTGGCTTAACAGACAGAGAACTCCCTGGGGGATACCTATCAGCCTCTGCTTGTTTACCCCATTGTTACAGGGGAAATGAGAAGCTGGAGAAGCTGAGAGGCGGAGGTAAGCCTCCATTCCACAGCCTGGGGCAGGGAGGATTTTGAATCTGTTCCCTCCTTAGCATTTAAGGCTGCTTTGAAAAGAGAGAAGCTATTTGCTCTTGGATGAATTTTTCAAATAGACCTTGAAATGGATCAAGTAAAATGTGTGAATCTGAACAGCTCAAGATGAGAGAAGTTTGAAGGTGACTCTGGGAAAATCAAGAAAGGGGGAAAACACAGGTCCTTCAAAGGGAAGCTGAGGTCAGATGCCTGAGTCCAGATAGGGGAAGGGCTGGGGGCACACAAGTCCCAAGTCATAGCCTGGCATGTTCACATGTCTTTTGGAAAGAAAGGCTCTAAACAGAGACTGAATGACTAAGTGCAGAAAGGAATCTCCCAACACACCTCCAGCTCCAACTCTCTGCGTCTCTATCTCTAACCAATTACTAGTCATCTATTGGCATCTCAGAATTTCTACCAAGGGACTCTAAAGTGGAATTTTTTATTATTTCTGGCATTCCTCTGGAACAAGGCAGCCAACTGCATTGCTCATGGGCACACAACTGTGTCTGCAGGAGGAGGAGGTAGAAGTGGTGAAATGGATGTTCAGGCTCCATCTCAAGATGGCCCCTAAGACTCGCTCCCACTGAAGAGGGAGGGAGACAAGCTTGGGGGTTCCCAATTATTTGGATGGACACCCAGTTCCAACATGTGTGGGTGCAGGGGTTTCCTGCACCCACATAAGCAAGCAATTCCCTAGACACCATGCGTTATCCTAGAATTAAACTTGATTCTGACATTATGCAGAGATTGTTCCTGATCCCGTAGGGTGAATGCTCAGTCCTGCAGAACTATCTCTACTTAGATGTCAATCACTGCCAAGTTTATGACCTACACTGGGGACCAGCTGGCTACATATCATAGGTTCCCATGACCCCTCCATGAGTTCAGTTACCTTACTATACTAGATCATAGAATTTAGAGAAATATTTTGTTACCTAAATTTCTGATTTATTATAAAAGGATAAGACTCAGGAACAGTCAGATGGGGGTGATGCCCAGGGCAAGGCCTCTCTAAGTGCACCACTCTCCCTGACTTTCCATGTGTACCACCAACTCTGAGCCTCTCTGTCCTGTCCTTTTGGGTCTTATGGAGTCTTCTTTACATAAGTATGACTGATTCCATCATTGGTCATTAGTCATTCTAAAACACGGTCTCCAGTCCCAATCCTCCCCAAAGCTCAGAGGAAGGTAGGTTGTATTCAAAGGTCTAATCCTTTAATCTTGGGGTGATTCTCCTGGCAACTACCCCCATTCTTAGGTATGGTCCAAAAGTCGTTCATTTAGCATAATCCAAATCACCTTTATTGCTCTTATCGCCTAGGAAATTCCAAGAGTTTAGGAATCTGTACAAAATTTTTTTTTATTAAATATCATACTATCTCCTTAGACAATCTGGATTTTTCAATGGAGTCAATATTCAAGAATATGTTTTTGAACATTCCTGATTTTAAAAAAGTATTCTTTGGGAAAGTGGGGAATACTTGAAAGTAGCCAGCTTATAATCTATTTCCCAGTTTTTATATCACAGTTTTTATATCATAAGCCCATCTTTGTAAAATTGTGTTTACTCTTTGAAGCTCTGTCCTCACCTTTCTCTCTGTTTCCTCACTCTAGAAACAAGCTTGCAGCTTACTGAAGAGAAGAAAGTACTTTAGACTCCACCTAGATATATCCTATCTTAATTGTTGCTTTTTAAGAGCAAAGATATGTTCTATTCCTTTCTACAAAAAACAAGGATTCAACAATTGTATTTGTTCAACAACCTCTCAATGAATGTTCCTGAAGAACCTAAAGTTAGGACCTGGCCCCTGGGGCATGTAAAGAGTGTGTTTAAAATGGAAAGAACAATGGATGTGAACTTAGAAGATTTGAATTTGGGTCTGACTATAAGGAATAGGTGTCTAGACTGGGCATGCGCTGGAAGATGAGGGGCTCTCCTATTTATCTAGAGAGTGAGGTGATGTGGGTAAGTAGTGAGTCATAGATTGGATGGGGTTTTCAAAATAAGGTTTCTCTTACAGGACAAAGTGTCTATAAACCTGTCACCAGGTCAGACTCTCTCTCACTGGTTCTGGGTCCAACCGCAAAAGGGCTCTTGGTACAGAAAGAGAAAGACAGAGACAGAGACAGAGAACACCTGTCTAGTCTAACCAGTAGACTGGAAAGAGAGTAAGAACTAACAGGGTAAAGGAGAGGGAGAAGGAGAAGGTCCGCTTACCAAGTGATGGTACAAGAGGAGTTGCAGCTGGGGAAGCCGGTAGATGGGATAGAGTCTGGTGTCCCTGAGGCTGGTGGAGGCACAAAGGCCTGCTGCCTTCTGTGGAAGCTCCAGTGAGGAGAAAGCCCATGACTCTGGAGCCCTTTTAAAGGCTCACAAAAATGGCCGCTCTGCTCCGCCTCCTTCCCAGCAGTATCTCACCCAGGACATAGAGTGGGGACTTGGAAACAAGAGCACTGGGCCAGCAACCCCATCCGGGTCTCAGGGAAGCAGTCTGACCTGGCTCTGTGCTGCTGATCCCCATGCCCTGGGAGTTGGGGGTGTGGGAGGTTTGCACTCAGCCTAGGCAGCTGCCCAGAGAACCCCAGGTGAAGGGACTCGCCAAGTGTGATGAATCTTAAGAGGCCTGTTGAGAGTCTATGTGCACTCTGTCGCAGGTCTTCTCCCACTTTACCCACAGAAGATACTAAATACATAATTCTTGGGAACTTCAAGCTTAAAATTTCCCTGAAGCTTCATTTTGAGGCTATATGATGATTGTGTACTCCATCTCTCCATAGAATTTGAAGACATAAAATAACATTTTCCCTTATTTTTGAGTAGCTTTGGTACTGCTAGGAAGACAACCTGTGTTCGTCTTGTGACTTTGCCTGGGACTTGGCCATGTGTCCCTCAAGCCTATGTGCACCCCTCTTTAAAAGTGCCTGGTCAGTCATCACCAGGACACAGATGTGGTCAGAGGATGGGCAGTAGGAGGATTTGTACATTTTGGGCAGGTGAGAAGCCCCTGGATTCTATAGGTGAGAAATAACACTGGTGTGGGCCAAAGTGGAAGCCGTGAAAATGAAGAGCAAGGACAGATTCCAGCAATAGTAGAGGCAGAGCGTCTGCATTCACAATCTAGACTTGCTGACATGGTGGGAGTTCACCTCAAAAACAACTCAAGGTGTACTTTTCACCAACTCCATTGCAAATCAATACAGAAACCCTAGTTTAATGAGCTCAGAAGGCTAGAAGAGCACGCCTGCCACACAAACATCAGCAAGTCACAGCCCCAACATGCCCTGTGCATCCCATGGGAAGGGAGATTGCATCCCAGCCCAGTGGAAGGAGGGAGATACTGCAGAGTCACATTGTCAAGGGGGCCGTTAGTCTTTGGTACATGCACCCAAGTCTTGCCAATGGCCTGCACTCTCAAATCTACCCCTTTCATTGTTGTTTCTGAATAAAGCCATTTTGTTGGTAAAACAATTGATTGTGCTTTTTTGGAGGTCAACATAGGGAAAGTGCTAGACTGACTAGAGTCCAGAATGAATCCAGTGAATAAAAGACAGAGCAGCTTCTTGGGACTGCTTTGGTTTAATGCTGGCTTAGGACTGGCAGTTTCTCAGTTTAAAGAAAAGAAAAGAAACTCCCCAGTTACAGCAATATGCTTAAGTCAGGCTTTTAACGTCAACTCATAAAAAACTCCTTGGCCAGAGAGTTGCTTTGACTAAACAATATTTTGATGAGTTAAATGCAAATGAATCAGAACCATGTGTGGCCAGTTCTACCCACATGGAGATTACATATGCGGGTTGGGGGTTGGGTGGGGGGTGCATGGAGGTGGTGGGGGTGAAGAAGGGTGCTGGCAGAAATCACTCAAGATTCTGCCTAAAAACCCAAAGATGTATCAAAAAGCAGTAGCAGTTGCCTCAAGCTTATTTTCTCCAATCCTAAAATTGTCCTGAGGTTTCCCTACTCCTAATTTGATAGAAGTAATGAAGCCAAGCTTTCCAAGTGCTCCATCTGGCAAATCTGAAGCCGATTCATGCCAGGCCAGAGATGCTCGCGGTTTAACCACCTAATCCCTTGTCTCTCACTGTTTGTCTGTTTCCATGGAGGCATGGAACAAGGTTTGGGGTTGTCCATTTGAATGGAGGCAAGGGAGAACCTGGATAATCCCAATTACTGCACAACCCTGCGTCATTTCTACTTGGAAAAAGCATTAAGAAATTATTCCAAAAATTATTAACGATGAGTCCGTTGCTCTGTGTTGGTGTGGAATCATACCACATTGGTTCTAGGTTTAGAGCCCAAGGACGAGGCTAGCTCTGCTCCCAACTCATCCTTCCCTGTTGGTGGTCCAGCAGCATTTGCTTCCCTTTGGGCAGGTCATTTAATTCCTGAGGTCCGCTTCAGGCAGCCCTCTTTCTCTTTGCCTTGGACCCCATTCCCCAGCTGCAGCTGAATTTCCAGAACTCCTTATTCACAGAAACCGCACCCCCAACTCCTCTGCACCCCCAACCAAAGTCTGCGCAAGTAATATCCAGCGGTCCTGGGAAAAGACACAGAATAACCTTTTCTTCCTTAACTAAGGTCAGAGGTGGCCCTTTTGTTCTCCATTCTTGTTTTTGTGATGGGCCTTGGCCTGGCAACTGCTTTTAAAGAGCTGCTTCAATTGGCAGTTACCCCACCTCTCTGCCTTTTGTGGAGTGCTTATTAATGATGTGCGCACAATCTACATTCATTACAGGAGACAAGAGACCTCACATTTATTCATTTCCTCTCTCTGGGACATATCTGGACTCTTCTTGCTCCTATGACCCCTCACAGTAGGAAAGGTAATACCAGCTAAACTTTTATCCAGCACCTTTTATCCTCCCACAAGTACACCTTCTTGGTCCAGAGGTAAAGATAATTCTTCATCATTTCCTTCTCTATTCTTTTCTGACAATTGTTCATTGATGTTGGCTGACCCCTGAGGGCTTGGCTTCTGCCTTGGCATAGGGTCCTCTCTGGAGGCTTTATCCCCTTTTAGAAATTAATTTTGTCAACCAGATCCCATTCTTGAATTAAAATGTCTAATCTGACTCTGTAAGTGTCCCTTATTTGTCCCAGTGATAACCATGGTTTTATCTGAGAAGAAAAATGCAGATTTTGGTTCTGAAACTTGGATTACATAAATCTTTAGGATCATTAAGACATTGACAACTAAAGGTAGAGAATGTAGTAGACTTGAAATACCTTGAGAGCAGAGACTATAGTGTCTTTGCACCCATTTCCTTAGCCTATAGACAAGCTAAGTGCCTGGCACATATTAGGTACTCAAAAGTGATTGATGAATGAATGAATGATCCTCTAAGCTTATACACTATGCTTTTATTTTTTTAAATATGCATACAAGAACTAGGGTTCAGGGCAGAGGTGCAGGGGGTGAGAGGAGTCATCAGAGACAGAGTGGGGAACAGAACAGACAGATCAACTGAAATCCACTGCTGAGGGAGCAGCAGGCAAGGCAGGAGAGGTCTGCTGCACCATGGGGGTCTGCTCCTTGGCTAGGGATTGAACTCTGCTGCATAAGATGCCATGCGAATAGCTTCATAGTGCTGCGACTTAACCCCTTGTACCACCAGGGAGGCCCTGCTATGCTTTTAGTTGGGAATTGACGGATAGTGTGGTCTACCAAGAACCATTGAGGACCATTAAAGTCTTTTTTTTTTTAAAGATTTATTTATTTATGCATACAAGCACTGGGGTACAGGCCAGAGGTGTGGGGAGGTGAGAGAATCCACCAGACAGAGCAGGGGGCAGAACAGACAGATGGACTGAAACACACTGCTGAGGGGACCAGCGGGCCAGGAAGGAGAGGTTGCCTGCGCCATGTGGGTCACCTCCCCAGCCAGCAGCAGGGATCGAACTCGTGCTACAGTGGCTGCGGTTTGCTTCATAGTGTGCTGCTTAACCCACTGCTCCACCAGGGAGGGCCCAAGGACCATTAAAGTCTTATTTATCACTTTGAGGAACATCTACAATGAAGGACATTGCTCCTCAAGAACTGCTCATAAATTCTAACATTACATTGTATCCAGATTTGGGGGTGACATGTTGGCATCTCCCAAACTTTAAGAATGGAATTAAAAAGAATTAGCAAAGTGAATGGCTGTTATCCCTAGGCTAAAGAAATTGAAGGATTATTTAGAAATATGGATAGAGATTTGGGAATACTCAAGGCCATTGGATGATTAAACTAATTTCAGGGAGACAGTCTGGAATTGGCAAGATTGAATATTATTATACTCTACACATGGAAAGTGTATCCTAGGGCAAAGCTGGTACATGTGCGTAAGAAGACATGGACAGCATCACAATAATGAAAAAAAAATCTGAATGCCCTTTAAAAGGTAAGTACATAGAGAAATTGTGGTATATTCATGCAACAACAAAAAATTCTATACAGCAACAAAAATGACAAGAGCTACAGATATGATTCTTGAAAATCTGCACAACAAAAAAGTCATTTACATGACCTACAAGTACCTGTGTATGTGTAAAGGACATATGCCTCTTAGTAGAATGACATACACAGGAGTTAAAAACTCAAATTCAAGATAAGGGTATTACGGACATATTCATCTATATTGATAATGTTTTATTAATTTCAATTGTGCGTACTTGTATCATTCTTTATACTTCTTGAATGTAAAAATATTATGCAATGATTAATTTTCAAAATAATCTCTCTAAACTATTTGTCTTGATTGCTTCCTATGTTGTACTATTAAGTGGATCAATGTCACATTCCCAAATGTGGAACAGCTTAAATTAGACTGTTAATGGGTCTATGAATGGGCCCATTACAGTTGCTTTAAATCCAGCCTTTCAGGCAACCAAACCCCAAGACCCTGATGAGAGATCAGCAAAGGATTTATGAGCTGGGCTGTACTCTGCCTCTTGACAAAGAGTATTGATTCCATGTGCTGCACATGACCTCTCATCTTCCTTCATAGATTACCAGTGCTCTTTCCTCTGAGACTTGTTTAAACCCTGACTCTTGTCTGATTTCAGGAGTCACAGGTAGGCTGAGGGAAGGTGCTGGAATTCTACAGAATGGCTCTATGGTATAGTGACACTGCCTATGATCCAGAAACATCGGGACCCTTGTAGGCTTTTTGCTTCTGCATTTGTTTTACAAATTGGTGTGGTTCTTTCAATCTTCCACACACTTTCATTTGGAAGGCTGTGTTTGAAAAGTGTCTATATGAGAAAGTCTCCAAATAGCTTTGATTCAGCTTATTCTATTAATACCTTATGGTCTCAAGAGTGACAAACATGTGAAGGTTCGTGTATTCTTATAAACTGTTGGCTATATTAGACTGTTACACTTGTCGTGAATAATTCATTGATTTGTGGTTAAAGTTAAAATGTGCATACCTTTCAACTCATCAAATATACTTCTGGGAGGATTACAGCAAGTACAGGATGATGAAATATACACAAGAATGTTTATAGTTGTATTGCTAATGATATTGAAAACAGTCCAAATATCAGTCAGCAGCTGAACCCACACAAACATTGTGGAATATTTTTATAATGGAAAAAAGAAAGCAAGAAAATAAGTGGCCAGATCTATATATTTATTGGAATGAATAAACCTTAAACAGGCAATGTTATATAAAAAATATGTTATGAAAATGATACATGCACCCTGTCGAATACCATTGATAGAGGGTTCAAAGTTATCAAAAGTAACACTGTATAAAAGGTATGAGAAATATAAAAATAATAAATATGGGAGGAAGGAGTAAACACCAAATTCAGACAGGAGATACTTTTGGTGAGGGAAGGAGATCAAAAAAGGGTTACTCTTGTTGTCTTTGCTGTTTTTAAGGCTATGCCTTAAGTAGCCATCTCTAAAATTGGGTACACTTTAAATATCACCATAATGCTATTATGAAATCTAACAAAATTATCACTAAAGTTTGGTATCATCGAAAATACTCAGTTCATAGTAAATTTCATGGTTGTCTCAAAAATATTGTTTTACACTAGACTTGTGTAAATCAGGACCAAATAGGAACCCAGCAAAGACATAGTGTTTTGTTTTAATGTTTCCTAAGTTGCTTTCAAGCCAGAGCAAGATTTCCTTTTGTACTTTGCTCACTAAAGAAATAATCCATTGACCTTTAGACTGCACCACCTTCTAGATATATCTATTGCTTTTTTCTGGTGCCATTTAACTTGTTACTTTCTTAACTTGTTACCCTCCATTCCCCATACAAGAAGTTTGCTCCAGAGATTTGGTTTAATTCAAGTTCCATGTTTTTGGAAAGAAAACTTCCTAGGTTGTTTGAATACTTCAATTACACCTTACCAGGAGACATACGGGTTAATGATGGTAAAACCAATGAAAGACTGTGGTAGTCAATCCCTTCACTACATATTGCCCATCCACCTTCCTTTTAAAAATTTCATCTTTCAAAATCATTGTCAGAGTCCATGATTTCATTAAGGTTACAAAATGATAATCGCTTCTTGGTCTTTTGGCTAAAATCAAGCAAAGGTTACAAAATGATGATTTTTCTATTATTGTTTTCACTTTATTAGACTGAATTATTGTGAAAAAAAAATAATCTTCTCCCATGTTCAAGGATTAGATATCCTGAAATATCATTCATATAGGAATCAGACAATTATTTCTCTTAAACTACCAGTTTTCAGAATTGGGGGTTGGCACCCCAATATTTCCTTTCTTTAAAAAAGTATCTGGAAAGAAAGGCTAAAAGCTAAGATTTTGTAAAGCTGGGTGGTAAGTGTCCTAGCGTTTATGCTATTCTTCAAACCTTTCCAGAGTTTGAAATATTTTATATTTACATGTTTAACTGAACAGGGGGAAAAAAAAAACTACTGTAACATGCAACGTACACTTGAAGTATTTGTCCAACACTTAAATAGAAACTTGACCTGAGTTCTGGTGGTAGAAGTTACATAAAAATTTTGGAGATCTCACGAATTTGTCTGAAAGGCAAGTAAGGAGAAAAAAATAAATAAGCTACAATCATAAGCCAGGCCAGCAGAGACCCGTGAGAGCAAACATGGCCTCCACCCCAGGGCACAGCAGGGACGCTAGCCTCACTGTGGTTCAACTGCCGTTTCAAATCAGCAAAGAAATGACGGATAAACTCACATATAGAACAAATCTAAATATTTCTCTCTTTTTTTTAAGACTTTTATTTCTTTATGCATACAAGAGCTGGGGTATGGCCAGAGGTGTGGGGAAGGTGAGAGGATTCACCAGAGACAGAGTGGGGAGCAGAACAGGCAGATTGACTGAAACACGCTGCTGAGGGGAGCAGAGGGTGAGATGCTGCACCATGTGGGTCACCTCCCTGGCTCTCCCAGGCTCTGGCAGCACTTGTGCTGCAGTGGCTACAGAAGCCTCACAGTGTGGTGCTCAACCCCTTGTGCCACTAGGGAGGCCCAAATCTAAATATTTCTTTAACCCTAGAAAAGAAAGGTAGCCCTAGGGACTGCAGAGAGCTGGATCCCTGAGGAGCTGGCATGAGTGCCTCAGGGGAGGGCAGAAAGGAAATGGTAATTTTTTCTTATTTTTTGATATCAGATTGTATTGACTTATCATTCATTTACAAAACTTCAGACCTCAACAAGTGCACAAGCTCCCTTCGCTCACCCTCCACCAGAGTTCCAGCCAGTACCCTACCACCTTGCCCCCCCTCTCTCTTCCCTCCCTTGCCTCTGGTAAACACCATATTTTTCATAGAATCTGCAGTTATTTTTGTTGTATTTTGCCCGTTCGTTTTCCTCGACTAATTATGTTCCTCAGAGAGTGAAGCCATTCCATCCCATAACTATCTTCTGACTTATTTCGCTGAGCACAATCACCTCAGGTTCTGTCCACACTGTAGCACAATTTCATCTTTTTTAATAGCTGAGCAGTATTCCACTGAGTATACACTTTATCCAGTCATTTGTGAGTGGGCATTTACGTTCATGTCTTGGTTATTATAAAAAATGGTATTTAGAGGTTAGCATTGAAGGAACAATAGCAGAGGCTTTAGATTTTTTTTTTTATTAATTATATTTGACATCATTTGTAGTCCCCAGGGAGTACCCACCACCATTTCACCTGTGCACCATCACCTCAGTCCCTTGTGCACCCTCTGCCCTCATCCCCGTCATTGCCCTCCCCCCTTGCCCTCCCCCCCCCCATGGTCCCTTTGGTTTATCCTGGCTTTTTGGTCTTGTTGAGTTTTTTTGTTTACTTTTGGTTATAATTGCCCAATTCCTTGAGCTTATTCTTTGTTGTTGTTGTTGCTCTTTCATATTCCAGAGGCTTAAGATTCTAAGTACACATTCAGATATTTCCATTCAGGAACCGAGCAGGAAATGCATACAGAAACTTAGGCAGGGAGGGCCATGCTGGTGAAATTTAAAGAAAGGTATGATGTTCAGGGGGTGAAAAGCTAGGTTTCTGGAGTCAAGAAAACCAGTATTTGAACCTGTAGATGGGTGACCCCACACCTGTCCTTCTCTACAGGAAAAATTAAGTATGGTTGTGTTAAAATACAGTAGGCTTTGAACGAACAAAGTTTCTACCCTTACAAAATAATTACTGTGCTTATTCTTGTTTATTTAATGTATAAATCTATTCATATAAAAGGTATCCTGTGTTATAAAATTAACTTGCATGAGCAGGGCCATTGATTGGCTATTATGCTATACTCTAAAATAATCTCTGGAAGTATTATTGAGAATAAGAATTCTGTCGTATCTGCTTATGTTATACACACCTAGATTCACAGTGTGGCTCAGAATTGTTGAGAGAGCTTTCGTATGAAAGAGGATGGGACGAGGAAGGGAAGAACTATAACTCAGTGACCTCCCTGGGCCCTAGTTTCTTCATCAGTAAAAATCCACATTAAATAGGCACCTTTTCCAGAGCATTCTACTCCATGTCTCTTTGTACATTCCTGGCAGAATCATGACCCCCAGCACCTACCATGCATGCCTATCCCACCCACGGAATACAGACTTCAGGATGCAGCAAAACTTTAGGAATCTCCGCAACGAGCCAATATGTGTTTGTGCCCCTGTGTTTCACAGACACCTTCCGATGTATCTCCTGGGCCTGGATCCAAGGAAAGCTGATGTTTCACAAGCACCAGACAAAATTTGAAAGTTCTGAGTACAATTATGAATGTGAGCCAGCACCCCTTAAAAAAGATCTAGATCTCCATTACCAGAAGCCTCCCCAGGAAAGATTCCTGTCCCTTCCCTACCTGCATGTCTTTGTTTATAACTCTTCTCAGCCTCTTCTTTCTCACGTCCTCTGAGTTCGCCCATCTCCACCTCTGCTTGGTAGAATCTGCCTCATGGAAGCAGCAATATCAGAGAGCTTCCTGGTGGTGGTGGCTGTTGAGGCCAGAACCCACCTCTTAGCAGCTCACTTAATAGAAGGCCTTTCTGCTTCTCTCCTCTGCTTCGAGTTTTATCCTGTAGAGACACAGAGTGAGCGATACTCGACATGTCCATCTAAGGCCAGGACCTCTTCCACTACTAGTCAGGCAAGTGAGAGAAAGGCATCCCACATGTAGGGACTGTTCCCCAGGGAAAACCACCCTCACTGCTTTACAAGTGAAGAATGTCAGAGAAATGCCAAACAGGGCCCTCCCTGGTGGTGCAAGGGGTTAAAGCACAGTACTATGAAGTATCTGCAGCCACTGCAGTATGAGTTCGATCCCCAGCCAGGGAGGTGACCCACATGGCACAGCAGACCTCTCCTGCCTCGCCCACTGCTCCCCTCAGCAGTGTATCTCAATAGATCTGCCAGTTCTACTCCCCACTCTGTCTCTGGTGAATCCTCTCACCACCACCCCCACCACCACACACACACACTTCTGGCCTGTACCCCAGCTCTTGTACGCATAAATAAATAAATCCTTAAAAAAAGAGAGAGAGAGAAAGAAGTGCCAAACAGCCATGCCAGTGTGATTAAACACAGCCTGATCTTGAAGGGGTCATACACATAGGGGCTCTGCACATATATCCTCACTGGCCTCCATGTGAAAGGAGGGTCCATGAGCCTTGCCCTCAGGGACGGGACACACATGGACAACACAACCCAGGAATGCTCACAGGAAATGTGTGATCCAGACCAGATTCCACTGGCATGGAGCTGAAGCAGAAATGGTGTGAGAATATAGATCTTTGTTTTGGAGGGAAAAACAACATTTTGACATAGCAGTTGAATAAAACTTCTAAAGACTCTCTGACGGGTCTGATCTTGGTGCCAGTTGGGCAGCTTTCAGCAATCAGGTGGCACGTTTGCATGGCCTTGGACAACTGCTTCTTAGGAATGAGACCATAAAAGGAGAAGCTGACATGAAGTGGTTGAACCCATGGATTTGAGCTGCAGACAGGAGTCCCATTTCAGAGCAGGGATTCAGCATTGCTGAGGGGAAAAACAACTTTTGGAGAGATTTTTCTCACAATTCTGGCTGACTTAAGAAGAAAATGTAGATTACTCAGCTACCCTGTCCTACTGTCTATTAGAAACAGAATCAATAAAATATGTATTGTGTTCCTATGGCCTTCAGACAGTATTTTAGGTATGCCGTGAATATAAAAATGAATAAGCATAGGACTACTCTTGAGCCACAACATAGATATAAATCACTCAAAATGCAAAACAAAAAGAGAAAAGTCACTCAAAGAACAGATTGGTTTCCATGGGCATCCTCAGAAGGAATTCATGTCTTCTCCAGTAAATAAACATTGAATCTTCCGGTAACAAACACTGTACCAGGTCCTTATTGCATGAAGACAGAGAAGCTTTGCATTTAGTAGGTAAATAAGTTCAAAATCGCCAACTTTGTTCAACAGAAATTTCTGGAAAGGATGGGTTGGTGCTATCAGAAAGAATCGGAAATGGAAAATATGTCATGATGGCTGAGCTGATAGTAGAGACATCAGGACTGACTTCTAGCCAAAAGGATCAGATTCAACTTTATAAACATCCTGGTTAATATGTTTGGGGTCAGAATGACCTGTAGAATGTGGGCTGTGCAGATGTCTTTGCTGAATTTCATCTTGTCTGAACAGCACAGAGAATAAGCGGTTCACACCTATGGTTACAGAAAAGCAAAGATGTGACAGCAGCATGAACAGTAACAGATATTAGCAAGAGATGCCCAAGAGCCCACTCCACAGAGCTGCAGGAGCAAACAATTCAACAGGGACACAGAGGTTCAATAAATGACTAACAATTTCACATAGAATCTGAGATCATTTACCTAATGAGATCTCTACATGGAGTGAACTGTAACGTTTAGAGAGGAAGCCATAGTTCCATGCCTCACCCCAACACACAGAAGCCCCTGCACCCACACCCTCAAATGCATCCTATCGGAACTGGGTAGGTTACCCTATGGGGTCCTGAAGGGAGTGAGAGCTTCTGAGCAAAGTAGCTTTGCATTCTCAATATTTGTGTAGTTTGGGCAAAACTTTTAACTTGGCTGAGCTTCCATTTCCCTATCTGTATAAATAATAGTAATACCCACTTCACAGCATTGTTATAAATTTTAATAATAATATCACTCAGCTTCTATCGAACACCAACTGTGAGCCAGGCAGAGAACACGGTGCTTTATCTATATCATCTCATTTAGTTCTCACATGGCATGATGGAGGTATGCTTCACTCCATTTTAGAGATAGGGAAACTGAACCTCAGAAGCTGGCCTGCAGCAACATAGTTAGAAAACCCTGGAGGGAAATCCAAAACCTGTGTTTATCAAAACTGTGTTATGATCCCTGGAAGGAAGTCCAAGACAACGCGTGAGAATGGATGTCAGTCAATGGGGGCAGTGGAGAGGGAAAAGGGAGTCTCCATACCCCACACACCATGTCTCTTGGCTTTTCCATAGCACCTTCCTGGCTCCTTAATCCCCTCTCCATCTCTCTCGATGTGTGGGTCTCTAAAATGTGCATGTTTTTAATTCACTTATCTGGGTCTCTGTAAGTAAGCTTTGTGTATGATTATCTCTCTACATATCTTGGTGTGTGTGTGTGTGTGTGTGTGTGTGTGTCCCAATGTCTCTATGTGAGAGTTTCTCTCTAAGTCTCTCCCTGGCTATCTGTATCTGTTTTGCATTCTCTTTGTTTATAGCTGGAGCAAAGGTCCAGGTCTTGTCTTTTTGCTCAGTGCCAACTCCTAACATCTTCCTTTCCAGTCTCCCCTCCTCCTTTGTTTTCTTTCTGTCCTTCTCTCCTAGTGGGACATAGTATAAGATAGTCATAATTCAATTTTTTTTGCTGGACTATAAAAATTATCCTTCCAAAGAGAGATGAGAAGTACATGTTCTTTTTTGTTTGTTTGTTTTGCGATAGTTTCTTGGCCTGTCATTGTTCTGATCCATGTACTTTAGAGGTTACAGGTTTTCCAGTGGAAAGTTCTATTGTCTCCAGTGAAGTGGAAGCTAAAGGAAGGATTCCTTAAGCTGCTGTTTATGGTTTCTAAACAACTGACCCAGGAAGCTCTTGTTCCTGATCCATCCCTGTCACCAGCATGTACTAAGGGAAGAAGCCATTTATTTGAGGTTTTTCTCTAGAACTCTCGAGTGTACATGCACACTCAGAAGAATGAGGATAATATTTCATTTTCCCTTCTTTTTGAGGAAGAAAAACATCCTTCCATGCTACTTGTTTATAAAACCTTTAATAAGGTTAATAAGGAAGGTGGGGCTGTGCTTGGTTCCACAGAAAAACAAAAAATGAAAATTATTTCCCCCATAAAGTTCAAAATCCTGTATTTATAAACAAAAGAAACCTCATCTCATCTGCCATTGCAGGGGAAAACCTTCTCAGCCTATTGCTGGAATTAGTCGTGTGTGGCCGGTGATGAAAGTTTGGACAACAGAAAACATCCCATGGCAGAAGAGCAACAGAGGTCAGAAGGATACAAGTCATTTATATTCTAACCTTACCTGGTGACTTTCTGGAAAGAGTAGCCTGAGGGATCATGATAAAAAGGAAATTAGCATCCTTCCTCAACACCTGGAGACCTCACTGCAAAAGAAAGCCTTTCCCTGGCTTGGCAGAAGAAGGGGTGAGGAGTGACCACGGGGTATATTTAAGGAAAAGGTTAGCCTACGTGTGTACCGGATGTTAATGCTCAAAATATATTTTGTTTGTGAGCTTGTCTGCATTAGCGCCTCACAGTTTATCAAAGTGGTTCAGCAAGTACATATACACATCTTCTCAGGTCCTTGCCCTGGCGTCCCTTCAAATCAGGAAGCTGAGTTGTGGACAACTCAGAGCACACTGGATCTCTCTGACATCAACTTCCATGTCCTCTGTCCCGTCCTCTCCAAAGAAGGGATCATTCTCCTGGACAAGAACACCAGAGCTCAGATGAGCAGAGGAGCTCCACAATCTCTGTTGTATCTTTAGCAGTAGCCTCCACCACTGAGTCCTCTACTTGACTCAGCTCCCAAACTAACTAAAAATCCCTTTGGTTGTTTAGCATTTGTTATAATCCAGAACTTCTCAAAGCTTTGACGAGTTTATTTTGGAACAAATTATAAAGATGATGGAAGAAAGACTGTTTTCTTTTCTTCAAAATGGTAGCTTTACCCTGGACTGAAACCTGGGTTAAGCTCGAGAGCCCAAAGTAAACAGGAAGGTCACCCTAAGGACGCTATTCCTAGTCCTGGAAGAGAAATTCCTCTTTCACTTCTAGACATTGTCAACAACCTCCTTACCCATGTCTCCTGACTCAGTAGCCATCTGTCCCCTTGACCCTGTGTTACCATTACCTGGCAAGACACCCAGGACCACAGGCTCCATTTATTCTTCACAAGATTATTGCTCATTTTCTGCATGAGTGCAAAGCTCCCTGCAGAATAGACACTTTTTAAAAATATATATATATTTATTTATTTATGCATATAAGAGCTGGGGTACAGGCCAGAGTCACGAAGAGGTGAGAGGATTCACCAGGGACAGAGTGGGGAGTAGAACAGGCAGAGTAGAAATACACTGCTGAGGGGAGCAGCAGACGAGGCAGAAGGGGTCTGCTGCACCATGTGGGTCCCCTCCCTGGCTGGGGATCAAACTCGTGCTGCTATGCAGCGGATACTTCACAGTGTGGCACTCAACCCACTGTGCCACCAGGGAGGCCCCAGAATGGACACTTTTGACGAACAAACAGTGGTCTTGCTTACCCTGAATGGTTATATAGTGGCTCAGAAGAGAGCTCTGAATATAAGTTTAAATCCTAACTGTATGACCTGGGATGGGGCGGGGAGGGGGGCATAGCTTAATGCTCCTATGATTTAATTTTCATATATGCAGCCAAACTGATAGGATTGCTGTGATGAATACAGCAGATGATATATGAGTGCTCAATAAAGGGCACCAATGATTTATAATATTTATCATGCTCAACAGTAAAATGCGGACTTGGATATTGCCTCACAAGGTTATTTTAAAGATTAAATTTTAAAAAATAGGTTAAAAAGGTCTACCACATTGCCAGTATTTAATAAATGTTGACTTCTTTTCTTCCTTCAGTAAGTGGATACTATTATAAATTATCCTGGCAAGACGTTTTACAAATCAATTGAGTACTGTGATTAAAAGGAGAGTCAATTTACAAACCACAACTAAATATTAATTAGAAAATTATCGGCATATTCAAATAATATATCCTTACCTCTAAAACTGTCTTGATCTTAATTGAATTGACTTTGATTTTCCAAGAAGCTCTTTGAAGCATAGCAGTGTGGAACAGTGTCATGTGGTATGGTGTAGTAGAGAGAGGAATTCATCTTCGAAGGTCTGAGTTTTCATTCAAATAATGTCAGACAAGGCACATATGCCCTTTATTCCTCATCTGCAAAAATGATAATTATAATAACTCTTGCTCAATTTATTATACAGGGTACTGGTGTACAAATCAATTGAAATGATTTTGTAAACCCCAAAGCATTATTTAGAAGCTAGTTATCGGTAAGGGATATAATAAATGTTAGGGGATAACAAATGAAATTTAAATTACACATAAGAGTTTTGGGAAATAAGGTTAGAGCTATACATAAATCTTTCCTATCATTTTGCTGAATTACCAGAATCCTCACTTAACTTCCCCTGATTTGAAGAAAGTATTTCAGGGCATGAATCAACCACTAAGTTGTTAAAAGATACATTTTTTAAAGGAAGAATAATCATGATTTTCATACAAGAATAAAATCATCAGAGACTTTTATTTAACTCATGAATTAACGAGCGAACCTGTACAATGTCACAACTAGTGGAAGAAGAGTAAAAAGAAAACATGTTTATATTACGTAAAGGGGGAACTGAAATGAGTTTATAAATAGATGCACAACTTGTTTAACTACAAGGCAACAATCAAAGGCACAAAAAAATGTGTAATATGGTAGGAATCATTTGTAATTATACAATTTTAAAAGCTGTCATGTAGCTCAAAGAAAATGAAAGAAAAAAATAATTTAAATGGTTAAGCTAGTCAAGATAACCCCCAAAAGACATATATAGCCATTTAAAAGTTCATTACAACTATTTCCAACGGAATAACTGTTTACCATTGTGTTGTCTGTTAAAAACAGGATAACAGGACCAGGATAGAGTCACTTATGCTAAGCCCTATGTCACCAGAGCAAGACTTAATAATAGTTTCAACTCTCAGAAATGGGATCTTCACCTCATCAATCAGGAATCGTCCAGTTGGGTCACCAGCCTGGTCACCCCTGCAGCCTCCAATAGAAAGTAACTGCACAACAACCAATTTACTTTTTTTGGCCTAGTATAACTTCCTTTTTCCTGCTCCCCCCTGCCTATAGGAGTCTTTCATTTTGTCCAGCTATTCAAAACTTCTTTATATCTGCTAGAATGGATGCTGCCTTATTCATGAATTATGGAATGAAGCCAATGATATATCTAAAATTTACTCAGTTGAATTTTATTTTTGTAACAGAATAAGAAGTAATTAAGCCAATAACTAATTAATAATTAGATCAAGTACACAGAGTATTTTTATGTGCTTATGGGATAAACACATGTTTGAACACCAAGGCACTTAAATTTTGTGAGAGAGCTATGAAAAGCAAACAAGTAATAGACAATCCCCACTTTCTCTTTCCTCTATCTTCAATAAATCCCCCCACCCTAAAAATGCACTGGTCCATCATTTCAGACCTACTTAATGTCCATATCTGAGGAAAGCTGTAGATAGGGATAAACAAGGACAGCTGCCAGCATGGATCCAGAGATTTCCAAAGAGAGGTTTGATACGCCTCTTGAAGCATCTTTGTGACCTTAATTTTAATTACAATGTCATAGGAAGCCACAACAGGAGACCAGAAGCACACCGTTCCCTTGGAGCCGCTCCACGGCAGCAGACTGGTATGAACATGGGAGGCATGAAAGAGTGACAAGAGGGAATTAGTAAGCCCTTAGTTTTAGAAGTTAATATCAGAGAAAACAAAGATCTTTATTGTGAGCACCACCTTCATCATTACTAAAAGCCTTAGCAACAGCAAATTCACACTTTGAAATCTTTACCAAATTTGAAGCACTAATACTTTATATTAGTGTACTTTAAGACTTTCCAGAATGTCCTGTATAAATTTCAGAGTGTCCATGCATTAAAAGAGATTCCTGGTTCTTTGTTTGGGTAATCATTAAGTGACTTTGAAAGCTGCAGATTCAACAGCTGCATAATCAGTGGAACAATGTTGAATATATCTGCTTACTTCAGACAAAATTACATGGGAAGTGAAAGACATCAGCCAAAACATTTTAAATGTATTTAACTGGACAATTTCCAATCATCTGCAAACAAGTTTTCTAAGTTCTAATAAAATAAATGAAATGACCAGACATTTTATAAAAATATGAATCCCTATAGCATGTTTTAAATCCATTTATTATGATTAAAAACATACCTTTGCTGTTTCCAATGATTTTATTCATTTACTGGTTATTGTACATATCTTAGAAGATATGTAATCAATCTTTAGCTTTAATGCAAAACCCAGTATTTGGTCAGGAATGTAATCTTTTAAATTACAGCATTGTTCAGAAAGAAAATATGGGCATACTTTGTATGAGTGTATTTTAAGACTTTTCAGAATGTCCTGTATAAATTTTAGAGTGTCCATACATTAAAAGAGATTCCTGGTTCTTAGTTTGGGTAACCATAAGTGACTTTGAAAGTTGCAGATTCAACAGTATAATCATGAATTTCAAGATTCATAAATTTCAGATTGTTTTGCCATCACTAAATTTTATAGAGGTTGCTGATGGGCTGATCAACTCATTAATATTCATTCATTCAAGAAAAACATTTGGAGCATGAATTATGCTCCAGACATTTAATAGAATCGGGAATACATATTTGAATGACATTGTCACTGTTTTCAAGAAGATAACATCTATTCAGTGAGTTACCAGTTATAGTGCCCAAACAGGAAGTCTACACAGACTTGGATAATGATAACTCAGACAGAGACCAGCAGCAATCAGGAGACTAAATATGCAGGAACATATAGACTGTGGCCTGGGCTTAATCCAAAATTTCCAGGCATTTGAAACAGGAACATGGAAACATTTAGAAATAGTCTGGGAAGCAGACAAAGCACCACACCATCCCCTTGACAGCGCCATCATGAATGGGAGAAAAGGTAGGAAAGAGTGACAGGGAAGAAAGAATTGGGTAGCAAAGAAAAAGGAAGGTTTATGAACTTGTGCTTTCTTACCCAAATCGAACTCCTTCTTTCGTCAAACTACATTTTCATTATTTCTCATCACATCTACTTCTTGCTAATGTAGGCACTTGAAAAATTATAGTCACTGCTTTAAATGAGCAATGAAGAAAGGGATTATAGAGACCATGGGCTGCCTGATTGGAGTAGCAACTGAGGAATCACACCCAGTCATAATACAGAAGGAGAAAACCAAAAAGGGGATTCCATACCTACTCCTAAACATCTGTGTCAAAATCCTCCCCAAATATGAAGTTAGGGGGCCAGTAAGAACATGCACAGTCATGTGAGATACCTACAAAAGCAGAGCTGAGATTTGGGATGAGGAAAAGCAAAGATATGGCAAAATGTCTAAGATACATCTAATCAGCTCGTTGCCCATAATTTCTTCCCCTGTTGAGATTTCCCCACTTCCTCATAAAAACCGATTCTCCTGGAACACTGATAACATGGACAACATTACTAGGTTTTCTGAGGCAGGAGTATGTGTTATTTAAACCTCAAACTTACTGGAGAGGTTCTCTGTTCTCCTATAATGGAGTCTTTGTTTCTTCAGCTTCCTCCTTACCAAGACTCCAGAGAACTCTGGTTGATGTAAGCCACTCCCCACTGGTTGCTTCTTGGACTCCTCTTGGACTCCTTACTTGAGCCCATCCTCCAGAGCCTCTGATTTAACTGCCCTGGGCTGTGACTTGAGCTTTCTGTTGAACAGAAGTAACCTGTTACTTGCAACCAAAAGCATCTATGTTGATCATCTGTGCCCTAGTAACAAACCTCAACATTTGAGGGGCTAAATCCAACTAAAGTTTATTTTTCACCTTATCTCATGCAGACTAAATAATCTGTCTCTGTTTTGTAATTATGCCAAGTGGTATTTATTCCTTCCATAGTAGTATACGATGGGAGGAAGTGTGTGATTTCACGTGTCAACTGGGTTAGGTTATGTTGCTCAGCTGTGTGGTCAAATACTAATGGTGCGATGAAGGTATTTTAGAGAGATGATTAACATTTACAAAAATCATTTGATTTTAGTTCAAGGAAATTACCCTCTATAATATGGGTGGTTCTCAGCCAATCAGTGGAAGGTTGTGAGAACAAAAAAGTAAGGTTTCCAGAGAAAAAAGGAATTTTGGCTCAAGACTATAACACAGAAATCCTGCTTGAGTTTCCAGCTTGCCTGCCTGCCCTACACACTAGATTTGCTTCCCCCATCCTTGTGTGAGTCAATTCCTCTCTCTCTCTCACTCTCTCTCTCTCTCTCTCTTTCCCCAGCCCTCTATACACACACACAAGCACACACATACACACATATGTGTATAAGCAAGCATGACTTTGCAATTTAATAGTTGCATGGACTTACTCAAGTCCTCAGTCTACATTTACAAAAGGAGAATGATGATGGTACTTGACCCACTGGGACCTTGAGAGTCTTAAGTGAGGTAATTTCTGTGAAATAACTAGTAGTTATTCAGCAAATTTTGCTTTAGAATTCCTGATTCCAAATTAAAGCACAGTTAGCCAGAATTAAGTGAATCTCAAGGGCTAGTGAAATGGGAGCTCAGGGGCCTTGTAGAGATTTTCCTTGATTGTCTGTGTTCTCTCCATGGATCACTGGTGTCTTGGGCTAGATGGGCATTTTCTTCTTTTGTTCTTTTTCCAATGGAAGTGCACCCCTCCCCTATTCCACACACAAAGGCATTATAGTCAAGCGGATCTTGCATCTCCATGATCTCCAGAAACATGGCGGCAGGCCTCCCCTAGGTGTCCATTCCCCATATGAACTGTTCTCCTGGGGCCCTGATTTGACTTAGGAGGGTAGGATGAGAGGCGACCGCATTTGCACTAGACCTGGGCCTTGGTTTCCCCCATAGCCAGGGTGAGGATGCAAGGAGCAGGAGGAGACCACTGAAAATGGCTCAGAGGACCAAGCATGTTCAGAAATCTCAGGGAGGGAGGGACAGCAGAGGAGGGAGGGCCCACTGGCACTGACCCTGGATGTTTGGCCTACATTGACATTCCTTTAAATCCTTTTTAAAAATCAAAGAGAAAAAGAGAAAAAGTAATTTTGTGGGACAAAAGCTACTGCTTTCAATTATCCCATGGCAAGAAAGACAAAAGCAAGAAATTCATTCCTGGATTTTGCCAAATCACAAAAAAACACATGAGGAGGAGAGTGTAATTCCCAAGGGGCATTATAGAAAACATCAGCATGAATGAAATTTAAGCCTGAATGCAAACATCTGTGGAATTTTTACTTACAAGACGCAAAAAAAAAAAAGAAAAAGGTGAGATTAGGACCTACCGCATCTGAACGAGCAGGTTAATAGAAAGAGTAAGTATTTACCACAGTTTGTAACTCAAGCGCCACTCCCACATGTCGCAGACTGAACCGTCCACCCAGACGTAGTGGAGAAACCACGATGTTTACTCCACGCTGAATGTACAGAATGTACCCGTGAGTGTTGTTTTTGCCTCCCCGGGCATCTTTCATCCCTCATCTGCTACACAAAACAACTTTCCTGAGAGAATCCGTTCCAAGTGGCTAGGTAGGGCCGTCCTCACACCAAACCGCCCTCCTTTTGTCCCAGCAGACGTCCTTGTCTCACCCAGGCGCCTTCCCAGGCCTGGCAGGTGAAGGGGCGGCAGCGGCCTCACACCACGGTGGATTGTCCAGAAAAGGCACAGAACTCAAATAAGTCCTGTCAGCCCTTCTCGGGCAGGGGGGGGGTGACTCTGGGAAGGGGCAGGGAGCGTCTCCGGGAACGCAAAGAGAACTTTAAATCCTGAGGGTCAGGCGCCATCTTTGCTATTGCCTGGATGCGCCTGCTGAGGACAGACATGGTGAGGAGGGAAGGAAGCAGATGCAAAAGGTGAAGGGACACTCACCCGGATGATGGTCCACACAGCAGGATGCTGTGCCGCTGGGTCCATACGGAAGCCCAGGAGTGACCAGGCCCGAAAAGAAAGGGCTGCTCTGGTGGCATGGCCCCCAGAGGGAATGTCTTCCTCATTCCCCTCCTAAGAGGGGCCATGGAGGACAAGGAATATGGGCCTCCCTGTCCCCAAGAATGGGCCAAATGGCCAGCAGAGCTCACCGGGGCATTTGCTGAGCAGACAGGGGGCTCCTCTGGCACTGTCAAGAGGGAGAAGGTGTCTGCACTTGAGCCGGCTCCTCATTCCCCTGAGCAGGGCAGTGTTTAGTGACAAGTTGCTTCAACTCTTACCTAATTGAGATCACAAAGGACATGTCCCTCAAGTCCCACATCATCTAAGTTTCTTGATCATGAATATCAGCACAATTTTTGAAAAAGCCATCTTAAGTAAATGTACAAGTGTTGGAGGGAGTGACAAGTGGGCACTTTTAATCTTAAAATAGCCCTTTTGGAGCAACAGTTACAACAACAAAAAAAAAGGAGAGAGAGAGAGAAGAAGAAAAAGAAGAATGAGCTCAAGGAAAAGGGCAATTACAACCAAAAGCAATCAAAAGAAAAAAACAAAAAACTCAATAAGACCAAAATTTCAAAGATAAGCCAAAGGGACCATGCGGTGGGAAGGAGGAAGGGAGGGCAAAGAATGGGATGAGGGCAGAAAGAGCACAAGAGACTGAGGTGATGGTGCACGGGTAGAAAGGTGGTGGGAACTCCCTGTGGAATACAAATGATATCAAATATACTTAAATAAATAAAAAATAGCCCTTTCGGTGAGGGGCTCCTCGTGATGGTCCTAAAGGGAGGCCTGAGTAGGCCAGCACATGTACAAGCACATACAGAGAGGGGCCAGAGCACCAGAGAGAGCAAGGCAGGGCCAGCCAGTTGTGGTGCAGGGCCAGTAAACCAAGGCCAGTGAGCCTGGAAGGCAGAGGCTGAGGCCAAAGGAGACTGGTGGGGGAGAATGGAGGATTTGGTGACACACTTATCTCAGAACTCAGATCCATTTCATCGAGCAAATACAGGCCAGACATTCTGTAGGGGAGGAGGAGGAGGGAGCAAAATCAGGACAGGGGTGGGAAGAGCACAATGGGCGATGGTGATGGTGCACGGGTGAATCAGTGGTGGGAATTTGACAGGGGGATCATACATTGGACAAATATGAAGGATGATATAATAAATATATATTAAAAAAACACTCAGATCTACACTGACTCCGGGACATAGATGGGGCAGCCAGGGTCCTGGTGCTCAGGCTGCAAAGCAACTAACGTGAGGACGGGGAGGGGCTTGGGGAGAAGAATGAATCAAAAGGCCAAAGGAAGGAAGCAGTCAAACATTCCTAAAAAACGAAAAGAAGTCAAAAGGCAAGCAGGGTGAGAGGAGGTTGTCTAATAGTCATACAAATGAAACTAAAAACTGCAGTGTCTCCTATGACTTCCGTTGAGTACTTTAGCTATTCTTATAATGAAAGAGAGGAGAGGATAAAAGAAACATCGGCAGATCTGAGGCCAAATTTTAGTGCTACCATGTGTTAATTCTAACAAGTTCTTTAAATGTTCAGGCTTCACTTTGTTCATATGTATAATGAGGATAACAATGCCCATCTGACAGCGCTGTTGGGAGGAATCACCACCAAAGGCACGGGAAGTGCTCAGCCCTGCTTCCCGAGGCAGCAGCTCCCACAGGTTGAGTCTAATCGATTTCACCTTTCCCCAGGCTCAGGCTGTGTCAGGGCCCAGGGCAGCGCTTTCTGCCCCGATTCTGATGGCCGAGAACCCATGGACGTGAATCCGATCTCAGATGTGTGCATTTAGAAATAGGAGCCGTGGCGGCCAGGAGACTGCCTGCTCCTTCTGGAAAGGAGCAGGCGGTGGCTGAGCTGGTCTTGTTTAGGTAGAAGCCCACCTGGCAGGCCAGCCTCACCTTTCATTGGGGCAGTTTTTCCACCACAGCTACCACTTTCATGTTCACATCAAGCATCTCACGAGGCTTAAGTGGAATTGCAGAGTGAGAACCATCCAGAGCAAATACTTCTTTTCCAAAACCATATGCTGGGCCGGAGGCCAAACAGCAGGACTCATGCCTGCCTGTGATTTCCTTGAATCAGCTGCCAGTGGCTTTGCAGCTCTGCTCCCCAGGTTCCTGGTAAAGCAGCTTAAGTCTCAAAATATGCTGTGACCCTATGGACACAAAGGAATGGCAGGTTTGCCAAAACACTTGCAGGGGACAGTGTCTTCGAATGGGGCATGAGAGGGGTGGGAGGTGACTATCCCTTCACACACAACTGTTTAAAGATACAGACCTTCTTGGGTGCCAGAAAGGAGAGGGTGTCCAGCAGGAAGAATGGGATGGGCTGTGCACTCTTTAATAACTAGTCCTTCACATTTCAAAAGTAGTTCATATATTAGTGGGGAAAACTTAAGAGTCGTGTTAGTCGAGGTAATTAACGGTAAGTCCCTTAACAAACAAATTCAAAATCCTAGTGAGTTAATGGAATAAACAAGCATTCCTCATTCACATGTAGTTGAATAAAGTTGTTGCAGGGTGGGGTGAGGAGTGACTTCGTTTATGACCCCTTGTAGGGTTCGAGAAATCAGGTCTTTCCACCCTCCCACCACTGTGATGATGGACACCTGCGGTGCTGGGAGCATTCCAGGGTGGGCATGCGCAAGTGGGCGCACCTGAGTTGGACACAGGCTTAAGTGGGCGGCGTCATGAGGCTGCCAGGACTCACAGAACCAACCAACAGACCGAAGAGCAGCAGTGAAAGCGAGAGCAGCAGAGAGGGAGAGAGAAGAAGCAGCCGAGAAGGTGAGATGCGCTGGGGGATGGGAAGCCTGCCAGCCTCCCGGCCCCCCGGCACCCCTGCCTGCCATGTACCTGATGCCACCTCTGATGTAAAGAGATCAATAAAAGCATAAAAGCCACCGAGGGCTCCAAGACTCCTTCCTTGATCCGTCTGCTAAGAACCATCCCGAACCTTGCTCCAGTGCCACCCTTTCTGCCACTACAGCCCTGTAGTGCCAGCAAGCACAGGGCAGGTTCTCCATTCGGGCAGACAGTAGAGTCCTGGAGCCCATAGTGGCTTCAGGGTTTAATGCTCTTTCTTTTTTCTTTTTTTAAGATTGTATTTATGCATACAAGAACTGGGGTACAGGCCAGAGGCACAGCGGGTAAGAGGAGTCACAGAGACAGAGTGGGGAGCAGAACAGGCAGATCTACTGAAACATACTACTGAGGGGAGCAGCAGGCTGCGCCATGTGGGCCAGCCACTGCACTCACGCTGCAGTGGCTGTGGAGGCCCCACAGTGCTGCGCTCAACCCCTTGTGCCACCAGGGAAGCCCTTTAATGTTCTTTCTACACCAGTTGTTATAGGACAAGCCTGTAGGCTGGCTAAGTGGGCATGAGGGTTGGGGCGTGTAGTGCCAGGAGGAAAGCACAAGAGCAGGTTCTCCATGATTTGGGCAGATGGGGGTGGGGTAAAGGATGGCATCTTGGAGCCCTCGGTGGCTTTTATGCTTTTTATTGTCAGAGGTGGCATCAGGTACGTGGCAGGGTGGGGTGACGGGGGGGCCTGGAGGCTGGCAGGCCTCCCAGCCCCCGGCACATCTCACCCTCTTGGCTGCTTTGCTGCTCCTGCTCTTGCTGCTGCTTGTTGGTCTTGCTGCTTGTGTTGGTGGCTGCTTGTTGGTCCTGGCGTCCTCATGACGCCGCCCATATAAGCCCGTGTCCAAACTCAGGTGCGCCCACTTGCGCATGCCCTCCTAGGCATGCGCGCAGCACTGTAGGTGTCCATCATTATACCAGTGTCGGGAGGGTGGAAAGACTTGATTTCTCTGGCCCTACAGGGGGTAAGGGGACATTGGGACCTGGCAGTTCTCCCAGCGCCTGGCAAATCTTTACTGTTTCTCTTTGGGCTCTCTGGCGTGGTGGCATGACTCCGTAGTCACTCTGGCTCTCAGGGCTGTGCCTCCGGAGTCTGTGAGCCACCGCGCTCAAAACCGCTGCCTCCAAGCTCAGGTATGCCCACCTGTGCATGCCCGCACCATGCTCCGGCTGTGCACAATCAGGCGCCCATCCGAGACCACAGGTGCCAGTCATAGATGCTAACGGTGGGAGAGAGGAAGAAGCCTGATAACGTCCATATACTCTCCGCTGCCCGCTTTAACTGGTGACTTGGGGATCTCGGATCCCAGATTCTTTCATCTTGCTGTCCTGCTGTCCCCCAGGGCTTCAGGATCTGGAAATAGACGCTTTGCATCATTTGACCAATCAACAAGAGGGAGGGAGGAGAACGAAGGGAGGCAGAGAGGGATGGGCAAAGAGGGAGAGAGTGAGCTTAGATTTCTAAAGCCAGGCCTCTCAGCACAGCATTTTTTCTCCTTTCCATTGACCAGAATTGATCCTATAGTCAGTCTATATTCAAGGAGGCTGGGAAATAAAATTTTCCTCTGTACCTAGTTGGGGAATGACATGGTACAGCCTCAGCTACCCTCGGTATATGAGGGTGACCTGAGACACTTACATCTTTGTGACTTCATTCTATACCTAGTGATATAAGTATGCAAAGTATATTTGCAAAATGTTATCATAGAACACATACTATTTTATAATTGCCCCGGCCTGCAGGGCAAGAACGGGGGCGCGCGGGAACCACCTAGGGAGAATGAATACACAAACAGGGAACGCAGGGCAGGAAGGCAAGTCAAGGATTCTGATCAAGCCTCCATCTTTATTATAAGGGGCAGGGGTATATATGCACTAGAGGGGTAGAAGAAGAAGGGGGGGAGGGAGAAGGTTTGAATTTTAGCTGGCAGGAGGTTTCCGGGTGGGATGTCTGTGATCTTAGGCCGGGCCTCCTTTTAAATGGAGATACTTTTGTTCTCCTGGCGCCCTGACCGAGAGGTGAGAGACAGGTGAAACCGGACTGTTTGCAGTTCTGGCTCCCGACATATAATATGTAGTTTTTTTTGAAGATTTATTTATGCATACAAGAGCTGGGGTATAGGCCAGGCGCTAGAGGTGAGAGAATTCACCAGAGACAGAGTGAGGAACAGAACAGGCAGATCTACTTAAACACACTGCTGAGGGGAGTAGCCGGTGAGGCAGAAGAGGTCTGCTGCGCCATGTGGGTCCCCTCCCTGGCCGGGGATTGAACCCATGCTACAGTGGCTGCAGATGCTTCACAGTTCCGTGCTTAAACCCTTTGCCACCAGGGGGGCCCATAATATGTAGTTTTTAAACTCTGTGACTTATCTATAAATGTTTCTTAATAACCTAATTTTAAGAGGTTATATATTATTGCTCATATTATATGGATCACAAAATTACTATAATTAATTTTACCCAGCTGCCATGAGATTGGCTCCAAACCAACTGCTAGGTAATTCTGATTTTCTTTCATAAACTCCAATGTAACATGCACATGCATAATAACTGCTTCTTGATTCCTTAGGATAATTCCTAGAAATGAAATCTATAAATCAGAGGAAGCACATTTTTTAATGACTTCATCAAGGGACTTCAAAATGCTTCCTTTCCTAAGATTTTATTTTGGGAAGTTTATCACCATGGCAATATTTTTGCAAATTTTCACTGAGTTCTAAAGAGACAATTCTAACTTTCTAGAGCTGTGGGTGTCCTTCCTGAAGTGTATTCCTCAGCTCCTGCTTGCTTAGGAAATAGACTTAACTTGGGCAAGGTAGAGGAAAGGGAACTAAGACTGGCTGAGTCCTCACTACAGGCCACACATCATGCAAGATGCCTTACAAGGAACTGCATGGAATGTTCATGCCAACCTTGAGCAGCAAGTATCCCCTACTATGGTGAAGGCTGCTACGATTCAGGGAGCTCAGTCATGTATGCCCAAAGCTATTAATGCATTCAAGACTCAAACAGGGGGGCCTCCCTGGTGGCGCAGTGGACTAAGCAATGCACTATGAAGCACTGCAGCACGAGTTCGATCCCTGCTGCTGGCCAGGGAGAGGACCCACATGGCTCAGCAGACCTCTCCTGCTGTGCCCGCTGTTCCCCTCAGCAGTGTACTTCTGTTGATCTGCCTGTTCTGCTCCCTGCTCTGTCTGTGGTGAATCCTCTCACCCCCCCTCACCTCTGGCCTATACCCCAGTGCTTGTATGCATAAATAAATAAATCTTTAAAAAAAAAGACTCAGACAGGACATGTGTTGGGTAAGCTGGTGAGATTGATAACGAAAAACATGTTTCTGCCCATTCTCTCCACATTGGATACTGTGGTGCCAGAAGGGGCACAGAGCAAGTTCTCGATGATTCTGGGGAGATGGGTCAAGGAGGAGTCCTGGAGCCCTTGGGGGATTTTTTAGGCTTTTATTACATCATTATATCAGAGGTGACCAGGTACTTGGCAAGTAGGGGGGACCGGGGGGGCCAGGAGGCTGGCAGGCCTCCTAGCCCCTGGCGCATCTTCACGCTCTTGGTTGCTCTCATTCTGCTCCTCCTGTTCTTGTTCTGCTACTAGTTCTCTGCTGCTCTTGTTCTGTTGGCATCCTCATGACACTGCCCTTATACACCCGTGTCTAAACCCTGGTGCACCCACTTGTGCACGCCCACCTAGGCATGCGTGCAGAACCACAGGTGTCCATCATTATACCAAAGGTGGGAGGGTGGAAACGCCTGATAACTTTTCTCTGACCCTACGGGTACCCACAGTAATCCTATGTCTAACCCTTTATAAGTCCCCAGAGAAGGAAAAGATCTAAGACTGGTCAGAGAAACCAAAGGAAAATGTCTGGACCTATCTTGGTGTTTTTTCAACTAATATGCTATATGTGCCTTGGTGGATCTGATTTGTCATCTATGAAAAGAGGAGCTGGTACAAAATCACCTCCCTAAGTCTCTTTAACAATCCACAATTATAAACAGACTATGAGACTGACAGTCCAAATACAAGACTTGGGGTTTAGCACTGTTAATTTTCTGTTAATTTTCTGGCAAGTCACTACTCTCCTGAATCTCAGTCACCCTGTATAGGAATGAGGAATTTAGCTCAGCTGCAGTTCTGATTCTCTTTAGGTCTGATTCCAGAAGATTCTTGCAGAGCCTGTATAGAGCTTAGAGTATTGCTCTATGTGGATTACATATACAGGTACATGTGACAGTAAAATAAATGCTTATGCACTCTTGGATCTTCAAGTCTCTCTGTTCCAACATCATTCACCTCCCAAAAGATGCTGAGTAAATACTTCACCGCACTGAATTAAACTCCAGCTTGCCCAGATGTGATTCCACAAGAGAGAGAGACTTCCAATACTAAACACTCACAACAATATTGCCTTCAGTTTCCCTTCCCATTAATCCAGACACATGAACTACCCTGGCATGTAAGTAAATGTTCATCAGGAAAATAATGGTCAAGTATGTGTCATTAGTAACCGGGTTTCCTTGTGCTCTCCCATCAGTCCCAGTGGGAAGAAACCACAGGAACAGTAACTCACACTACCAAAAACTGTCTTTGAATTCTCGACTTGTCCAGTCCTTTCTGGGAAGGTTTAGCAGATGGTCTACATGCAAATCCAGAGACCTGAGTCCATGACTGGACATTGGGAATCTAGTCAAGTATCATGATGGGATCATAGTCCTGGAAACATAGCTACCAATCTCTTGGTGTAGGGTCAGAGAACTATCAGGTCTTTCCACCCTCCCACCACTGTGATGATGGACACCTGCGGTGCTGCGAGCATTCCAGGGTGGGCATGTGCAAGTGGGCGCACCTGAGTTGGACACGGGCTTAAATGGGCAGCGTCATGAGGACGCCAGGACCAACGGGACCGATAGTACTGACCCACGCGAGCAGCAGTGAAAGCAGCAGCACAGCAGCCAAGAGGGTGAGGCCTGCCAGCCTCCCAGCCCCCCGGCACCCATGCCTGCCATGCACCTGATGCCACCTCTACTAATAAAAGCATGAAAAGCCACCGAGGCCTCTAAGACCCATCTCTCCAAGACTCTCCTTCCTTGACCCGTCTGCCCAGAACCATCCCGAACCTTGCTCCAGTGCTACCCTTCCTGCCTCTACACTTGGGTTCAAAGATCTATTGGACAACCTAATGAAGGCCGCTATATGGCCTGTTTCTAGAAAAGTGAAAATATGTGTGTACATGTACACACACATGTGTGCACACATGATTTTTAAAAACATTAAATATTGATGGCACTGATGATTCAGAGGGAAGTCTAGAGATCCCCCTGCTCCAAACTCTAGCTCTTTACTTGCTGGATATGGGAACATCTGGAGGATCTGAAACCAAATGGAGGCATTTGGATATTTTTAACACCCAATACACACTCACTGTGATTAACCACTTAACAGCAGACTTGCAGATACATGCAAAATTTTACATGCAGGTTCACAGGATGCAGGGACCTCTTAAAAACTCATCAATGCCAAATAAAGAACCCATTTATGATTGCACTTTCTTTCTGGAAATAAAATTAATAAAACCCACCAGGCCATATGATTTAGATGCAATGACTATCTCTTAAGATCTGTTTGACCTATCCTTGAATGAGTAAGTCTCACCTACTACCTAAACAGGCTTTCACTTTGCTAATGATTTAATGAGGGCCTGCACCTCTTAAGCTGTTTTCTTGAGTATTTAAAAAGTTCAGATGTTGCCTCTGCCAACCCTTTAATGGGGCTAACAAGGGTATAAATAAGCTGAGTCATGTATTGCCATGAGTTAAGAATTCGTTTTGCAGTTGTGGGAGGTGGAGGGTGGCTGTCCACCACAGTCTGTGTACCAGCATTTCCTGGGCTTGAACATTGTGCTGAGTCATCCTTGGGCCTCCATTACACCAAGCAAAGCAATTCCAATGTCTTTATGGTCTTCTCTTTAGTTCCATTTGCAGGATGAAATTGATTAGCACAGATCTGGGCCTGGAACTCTTAGAAAGATGTTGACCAAAGTGAGATAAGAGAAGGTATTTTTTTCACCTTCCCTGAATAAAGAATAGATAATCTGGGTCCCCCTAGTGGTGTAAGAGGTTAAGTTGCAGTATTATGAAGCTATCTGCAGGCACTGCAGTATGAGTTCGATCCCCGGCCAGGGAGCTGACCCACATGGCGCAGCAGACCTCTCCTGTCTGGCCCCGCTGCTCTCCTCAGCAGTGCGTTTCAGAAGATCTACCAGTTCTGCTCCCCACTCTGTCTCTGGTGAGTCCTTTCACCCCTGCACCTCTGGCCTATACTCTAGCTCTTGTATGCATAAATAAATAAATGTTTTTTAAAAAAAAGAATAGACAATCTTTCCTTACCCACTCATGAGTTAACTCCAGACCTACAACTCAAACTGCCCCCTTTCTTTCTCCTCACCCCCTCCACTGTTCAAGTTGCACTTAATATCCCACATCCACCGTGAATCCAAGGTCACAAGTTGCTCCATTTTATTCTGTGCCCACAGCCCCCTGGAGCCATGCGATGTAGCGACACTCTAAGAAGCTTTCGCTAACATTTGTAAGGATTGTCCCCGCCTGTCTAACCTGGAAGCTGCCAAATTTCCCATTTTCTTCATGCCCAACAAATGCCCTTACTCTCTGCTTCTGTGGTTTTCAGTCTTAACTATTTCTGAGCCTTTTCTATTCCTTAATGTGTCTATCTCCCAGGTATATTTTTCTGCATGAGTTATCTGCAGCCTTAACCCCTTGCTGGGAGTGGAGGGCAAGAGCAACAAGTCTTGCAGGAGCAGAGGTGAATGCTGGGTGAGGTTGAGCAGGTGTGAGGCGAGGCACTGGGCATCTGCCAGCAGGGTCAGCTCAGGTCTTCCATGATGGCAAGCTGGAAGGTGTCTGAGCGCAGACGTGTTAGGACAGTGATGCCACCCATGCTGGCAGTGAGGTTTCTAGAAAATGTTTTGCCTCTGGCCATCCTTACACTCATTTTCCCCACTTTTACTCATGATCATGGCTAAGCTTTCCAAGGATTTGGAAATGAACTGGGGACATACACGAACAAGAATGTAGATCCCTATATGATCACTTTGCTGATGCATATGGAGAGTATGATGTGCTCTACTTTTTACACTTTCGAGAATTTTTTTAATTCTTTTTTTATTAGTTTTTTTAAGTTATTTGGTGTGTAAAAGAATGGGGTGTAGGCCAGAGGTGCAGGGGGTGAGAGGATTCACCAGAGACAGAGCAGGGAGCAGAACAGGCAGACTGACAGAAATCCACTGCTGAGGGGAGCAGTGGGTGAGGCAGGAGAAGTCTGCTGTGCCATGTGGGCCCCCTCCCTGAACAGGGATTGAACTTGCGCTGCTGTGCCACAGACGCTTCACAGTGCAGCACTCAACTCGCTGCGCCACCAGGGAGGTCTGCCTGTGTTTTCTTTAAACATCTTTGGATAATCTAAAAAATATGTTCAGCATCTGGAGTCATTGAGATGTTCCTGCTTGCCTTTGATGGGGAGCCCTCAGAACTGTAAGGTGAGCTGGGGGAGAAAGCAGCCAAGGAAGGACAGGATGTATACAGAGAAGGGCTTATCTCCCCCAGGGAGATAATGAGAAAAATTAGAATCTTAGTTATCAATCAAACCTACTTTAAAACCTGGGAAAAGTGGCTCTACTTTGACTGAAGTATATTGTAAAAATAATGAAATTTGATTTTGGATGCTACAGTGCTCCCAATGAGATGTGTCTCTTTGGGTAACACTTTCAAACACTTTCACCATTCCATGTTGGCAAATACTCCATGGCATTTACATAAAGCACAAGATAAATGCTAAAATCTCAAACTGACATTAATAATGGATCGCCCATCAATATTTATTTTCACCTGTATGTCGATTTTGGTTATATCCTAGAAAACTGTGTCCTATCTACCTTCCCTTCTTAGAGGAGTACAGTAACACTTAGTAAAAATATGATAAAAACAAACATAGAGAAAGGGGCAATACAAACAAGGGAGAGGAGAGGGGGAGGAAAGAAAGAGGAGGGAAAGGCGAGGGAATGAGGAAAGAGAATTAGGAGGGGGAAGAAGGAGGGGGGAAAATTTGGGTTTAATTCTCCCAGTTCACTCATGTCATGTCCAGAGATTTAAGGTCACAAAAGGAGAAAACCCTTTGAAATAGAAGTTAGAATTCTTCAAAATTCAGTTTAAACTCAAGGTAAGTGATAGGATAGATGAAATAGAACAGGTATTTTAAGTCAATAATATTCGAAGCAACGGGCAAAACAGTGTTTGGGTACATCATGTTATTCATACCCGTGCAATTCATAAATTCAAAGAGGATTTATAATTATAAAATCAGAAATAGAAATGATGAAATATTATCTTGGCCCGAATTCAACTTCAGATACTGACTCATCTGTTCTTTAAAGTTCAAGAAAAGTCCACATCCCTTTGTCTTCTGGTAAATCCACGCAGCTTTTGAGTGGAGATGAAGGGTGTGTGTTCCTCATTCCTATGAAACTGAAGTTGCTCAAGCCCTTCTCAGGGGGCCCATCCGATGTTCCAACCAGCCCCAACATTGTATATTCTCTTCCCTTGTGATAAATTCTTTGTCAAACCTCAAGAGTCCATTAAGGTTGGCGTCCAGATCAGGCTGTGGTTCGGGAGTCTGGGACCTGGGAGAGGGATTTCTAACATCCCACAAAGGGTGTCAGGGAGAAAAGTCTGCCCCACAGGCTGCTGGGATCTGGGTTACCAGCGCTTCTTCAGCCTCACAGGTTTGGGTTGTTTTTTTTTTAATGAGTCCCCAACAGCTGGGAATGGCTTCTCTGTTTTTCCCTGAAGTGATGATGAATTCATGGGTTTGCTTAAGAAAAATAAACCCAGGACTTCCGGCTGCTGGATTCTGTACTTTGTTCCCCAGATTAGACAAAAGGTTTAGTCCTCTTTCAAACATTCCGAATTATCCCCAGATCAAAGTCAAAGACTTTGAAAGAGTGATAAATGATAAGACCCTTTGGCCCTCAGCTATTCCTGAAAGGGGTTCTGTGGTGAGAAAGCAAATCTGGTTCCAATAGTGGCTAGAAGTTAAGTACTTTATAATCCTATTATAATGGGAAAAGGATCAGCCCCTCAGGGTGTGAGCAGGCTTTTACTTGACTGGCCATTAAGCTTGGGAGGCCCGGTTGGTCATGGGGTACATCTAAATATGTGTACTCAGTGCTGGGGTTATTTCTCAGCCTTATTGTTCACATCTGTCATGTCAAAATGGTTCAAACAGCATAAATAGAATACCTTGAAGAATGGAGGGAATGAAACATTCGGGGGAGGTTAATATTTTTAAACACCAGAAAATTATTTTCCTTCTAACATTGAAAATTGTTCTACGATCAGAAGCTAATACTGTGTAACAGCAAAAGCATTCCACTAAGGGGTAAGAAGAGGAGGTTCTGGTTCTTTCACTAACCACTCGCTCATATTTCCTCCCAGAGCCTCAGTCCTCCATGTGTCAAGTGTGAGGATTGGACCACATGCTCCCTGAAGCTCCTCTCAGCCTGTCATTTCCCCATTTTCACCTTAGGGCAGTGGATCCATAGACTCTTAACTGGAAGCATCTTGATGGAGGATCACCATGCTAAGCATCTGTGCTCACAGGTAACGGAGACATCTCTGTGAAAGGGATGGTCCTCGCTCCCTACCCCACCCAAAGAGGGCCAGAGCTGAAGCACTGACTGATGATTGAGGAGAAGACACATCAAATCAAGGGACTGAGCTGGAAATGTTGAGCAGACAGTTAAGGAAGGCTTGCTTCCTTGCAGCCTTTAAGAAAGGCTGGCTTGGGGCCTCCCTGGTGGCACAGCAGGTTGAGCGCCACACTGTGAAGCCTCTGCGGCACATCAATGCGAGTTCGATTCCCAGCCAGAGAATGACCCACATGGCACAGCAGACCTCTCCTGCTTTGCCCACTGCTCCCCTCAGCAGTGTATTTCATTAGACCTGCCTGTTCTGCTCCCCACTCTGTCTCTGATGAATCCTCTCACCTCCCATGGCTCTGGCCTATACCCCAGCTCTTGTATGCATAAATAAAAAAATAAATATTTAAAAAGAAAAGGAAGGCTGGCTTTCTTAAAACACACTTTAAAAGGAATGAATGAGGAGTCGACCTACTTGGGGGGTTCACAGCTCTGCCATAATTAGCCCTGCCAAATAAACGGGTTAGAAGGTCAAATCAGAAACACTTTATGTGTGCAGAAGGGGGAGGGAATGGGATGAGGGCAGAAAGAGCACAAGGGACGGAGGTGATGGTGCACTGGTGAAATGGTGGTGGGAAGTCCATGGGGAAGTCCACCCATGAAATGGGTGGGAAGTCCACAATTGATGTCAAATATATATAAATAAAGAAAAAAGAAAAAAATTATCCCAAGGTAAAAACTGGGCCAATAAATAAAACATAATACAAAAATAAATAAATAAGAAGCAAATAAATGGATCAGGAGGAAATTGTTGTACTTGAAGGTCTTCCAATCCTATCTCTAACAGGTCCTATGGATGCCAAGTCTTAAATACCCATAAACGCTAAAAATCATTTTGGCATTAACGGGAATCAACATGTACGGCTTTAGAACATTTCTTAGATCAAGGTGAACACGACACACCACCCCCTTAAGGCAGGGGTGGAGTGAGGAGGGAGATACCCCTGGAGAACCCTTGCAAGGCCGGATGTCAAAGTGGCCAGGATATAGTCCCGGGGTGCTGTTAGCAACTCCTCTGAAGGTGCAGACTCTTGTATCACCAAGAGCCTGCCAGCCAGGGCCTCTGGTGCTCTGGCTGCCTGCAGAGGGCACTGTTACAGTGGGAGACAGGTCTGCAAGGGAGTTTCCAAGGGACCTCAGTCTGAGATTTGAACCTCTCACTCTAGCCCATCAGAAGCCTGGAAGCGCGCTCCTGCTCCAACTGGATTGAGGATGGAGACCATCCAGTTGGAAGTTGGAGTCAAGACCCCAGAAGACGGAGGTATCAGCCAATGGAGCAGGCCCTAATGAGGCTTAATAGGACTGGACTGGTATTTTTCAATGACTGAGGAGGTCAGTTATTAAAATCCTGCATGCTTTTACTGGCAGAGACCACTGTTGGGGCGGGGTGGTGATGGGGACACAAATCGTTAGCTGGAAATCGTTTTGCCTGTGTTAAAAAGAGTATTTACAAGGAAGAGCAACATCTCCGGAAGCTCATCTTGGGGGAGAGGAGCCTCTTCTCTGAGGACAGGGAGTCTCAGCCATCCTGGAACAGAGTCCCAGGTCTTCCCTCCTCCTTGGTCATCTCCAGTTAAAGAGGGAAAGTAGAAGGCTAGGAGATTTATCTGGCCCCTAAGGGACCACATCCCTGCCTGACCAATGCCTGATGGCATATGCCTTTCCTAACTGAAGCCTGCATTTCTGCATGAGGACTTTGACCCAAAGATGAGAGCAGAAGGAAAATGCCATGTTTCCCTCCAATAGCTTAGGCGCACCTCCTCCAGGCACCCCAGGTGAAATCATAGGTGCTGCCCTAATCTGACGCCCCCCTCCTGAGATTGATGGACAAGGCTGCTCACCACAGATGTCTTACACAGGTGGGGTAGCACCTTGATGCTGCCACTTACTCTCTGTGGGGTTTAGGAAAGTTATTTAACTTCTCTGAGTCTTGATTTCCCCGTCTATAAACAGAGATTACAAATAGCTATTTTTGTGTGTGCTATTCTCTAAAAACAATACCTTGAATTTATGGAAAGCATTTGGAATAATTCCTGGTGCATAGTAAGTATTGAATAAAAGGTACCCAGGGCTACACAGTCTGTCTTCATTTTCAGACTTACCCGATATCCAAGAATCATGTGCCAGAGGTTCTGGCATCTTGGCACACACCAATACTGTCAGGCATGTGAGGACATACAGCACACTTAACACACACACATTTTGAAATGCTTTTGATTCACCAGGGCACGATGCTCAGTTTGGCCCTTCTGGAAGATGCTCAACACACACATGTGGCTGAGTAAAGAAACTTAAAACAGTGCAAATTAGAGGGCCTCCCTGGTGGCACAACGGGTTGAGTGCCTCACTGTGGTGTTTCGGCAGCCACTGTAGTGCGAGTTCGATCCCCAGCAAGGGAGGGGACCCCCATGGCACAGCAGATCTCTCCTGTCTCACCCTTTGCTCCCCTCAGCAGTGGATTTCAGTCTATCTGCCTATTTTACTCCCTGCTCTGTCTCTGGTGAATCCTCTCGCCCCCTGCGCCTCTGGTGTGTACCCCAGCTCTTGTATGCATAAATATATCTTACAACAACAACAACAACAAAAAACAGTGCAAATTAGAGGCAAGGAGTGAGAGACACCGAGGGCTCATACCATGCTTCAGGAGTGCCTGCTTTCAGGGGATGCTTAGGAAAGGAAAATGACACAGGAGAAATCACTAACAAGGACAACGATGGGAATACTGGTAAGAAGGGGAGGCGAGTATCACCAACATAGCTGAGCCACGGTGGGGAGGAAACAAGGTCATGACAAGGGAAAACTCTCCAAACATCTTAAGAATGGGAAAATCAAAATTTCCTAGAACCAAATTATTACTAGAGAGTGAAGCGCTGAAAATACCTCAAAGTCAGGCTGAAAGGATGGGAAAAGGGAGAGCAAACACCAGCAGAGGTGGTCTTATGTTGGGGACATGGCAGAGAATCTTCTTTTCACGCTTCCCAAATTACTGAACTTACTGAGTTGCTTCTGGAGTTTCGAGCTGTAGGACTCATGGCATGTACTTGAGCTGAGCGCCTGGCTGGGTATCAAAATGCCTTGGTTGACCAGTAAACGGCTAAAGGACATCTAAAGAGCTGGATGCCCAACCTCTATTGATTTAAGCAGGAAAAGTAGGGTGCTCCTTCTTGAAAGAGCTCTAATAGTCCTAAAAGTCAGAGATCTCTCCCCTAGGGCTATTATCTCCACTTCCTCATTTTCACACCTTTGTCTCTGGGACAGCATGTTCCCAATCCAAGGAAGTGACTGACTCAGGCTATGCCACAGCCCAGGCAGTGGAACCAGGGAGTTTTAGAGCGCTTTCCCCTCGCACCCAGCCAGCAGCCTCAGCGCTCAGGACCCTCCTGCCTTTTCTACCTTGTCCTCCTGGGAATGTGTCCTAAATGTATTGATTCTTATTTCCATCAGACCCAACACTTGCTTTTTATTTAAGCACTAAACCTCTGTTGTGTTCTACCTCTTAACTATTTTATAGTTGATCAGTGTCAAGTACATTCAGGTCACATTACAGTGTGATCAGTCTCCAGAACTCTTTTCAGCTTGCACTAAATAACTCCCCAACCCTCTCCCTAGTCCCTGGCAACCACCATACTACTTTCTATCTCTGTGCGCTTCACCATTCTAGGTGACTGTAAACAGAATCATGTAATATTGTCTTCTTCTGAGAGATTTATTTCACTGAGCATAAAATCCTCAAGGTTCATCTTATTGTAGAAAAGTGACAGAATGCCCTTCCTGTTGAAGACTGAATAATATTCCATTCCATGCTGATATAATAACATTCTATTCTACAGGCCACATTTTGCTTGTCCATTCATCTGCAGATGGGCACTTGACTTGCTTTCATCTTTTGGCTATTGTGAATAATATGGCTATGGACTTGGGGGTGCAAATATGTTTTCAAATCTCTTCTTTAAATTCTTTTATCTGTATGCCCCAAAGTGGAGTTACTGGATTACATGGCATTTTTATTTTTTTCTAAATTGTCAAGCTATCTTTTATAGCAACCACATTATTATATATTCCCACTAATAGTATGCAAGAATTCTAATTTCTCCATATCTTCACCAATAGTTGCTATTTTCTTTTTCTTCCTTTCTCCCTTCTTTCTTCCTTTCCTCCTTCCCCCCTCCCCTCTCTTTCTTCCTTCCTTCTCAGGTCTTGTTGTATTAAATCAGAAAATTCCATTTCCAAAAAATTCTGAAGTGCCTTCTGGGAGCTGGCATTGCCTCTGTTGAGGTCTTGATGACTGAGAGGAGCCCATGTCTTCATTTCCAGAGATATTTGGGCTTGGATAAGAGTCAATCATAAGCTAACGCGCCTTAACCTCATCTTATGATAGAGGGTCATTTTGCAGAGGGACAGACCTGAGCAGCATCCTCGAGAACACCCTGGACAGGCCTCCACCCCGGCATCCACACTGCATCCTCTACAACTCTCTGGATCAATAACCCCTCAAGCAAATTCAGCCATTACACCCTGCTCAGAACTTTCCAATGGCTCCACAGTGACCTTAAGAAGTGAATACCATATTTCTCACCTTAGAGTTGAGGGACAGGAGGATCAGTTGACGGGAGAAGCATTTGTGCCTGACTACCAGCAGGTGAGAGAGGTGAATGAGAGTGCAGCCTTTCAGTCTTGGTCCTGTAGTCTTCAGAATTATGACATAGTCCCTCAAAGGACAGCCCTGCCCTCATGCCTAATTGATAGATGAAGCTAAACAGAGACGCTCCTTCCAGCGTGTTGTGAATGTCATCTCTCCTGAAGGCAGAGGGGACACCGACTGATGAAAGACAGGGTCAGCTCAGACTACAAAGGAAGAGACGAATGTGGATTAAGGTAGCATGAATGACGTCACACCAGTCAGGAAATCATCCTGCCGAGTTCTGGACTGCGAATTCCTGCCCAGAGTTAACAAATTAACTGATACCCCTTCTGCTCTAATTCAGAGGCATCTGAGCAATGCAGAGCAGTGAATTTTCCACGTTAAAAGTCCAATATCATAAAGGAATTTCAATTCCCCAAATCCCTTCTCTCTTTTCAGCCAGCTGTCTCCTTTATTCATAGTGCTCTTTGTGTGGAGGCCTCTCTGGACCAGTCGGCTCCTATCATGGAAATAATTCTGTTTCCCACTAGAAGGGAAAAGAAAATTCACCCAATGAACCACGGCAAATTGCAATGACAGCATGGAGACCCTGGAGAGGCACCATATTGATTTAAATGTTCAAGGGAAGAAAGAGGAGGAGTTAAGAAAGAGCTGGAACAGGCTGGGAGGAATAGGAGTGGAGGAAGAAAAGGGAGGTAAGGAGCATCTTCCTTTGGCCATTCTGTCCCCTGGCGTTATCTCCCAGAGCAATCTGGTGGACACGCCAGGAAAAAGTACAGTGGAGAGCAGCAGAAAGTTTGCACATCTTAGTGATCCACCATTTCCCCCTTGTGGGAACCAGCACTACCAGGTGCAGCCTGGAGGCAGGTAGAGCTGACCCTAAAGATGTGTGTACAATAGGCAGTCACCGCCTGAGGGTGTTTGACCAGAAGCACTGGATCCTTCTAAAAGACCCTGGAAAAAAATGGGTCTATCACAAGTCAGTTGAAGTGGCTCCCTCTGCATTAAGTCATCTTTAAAAGGAGCAATAATGACTCACATTGCCACTGCATTTGACACCTTACAAAGTGCATTATCTATCTAATCCTCAGTGCCACCCAGTAAAGAAGCATTGCTGTCCTTCTCTTACAGATGGAAAAAATGAGACTCGAGGACATTAAGTGATTTGTTCAGAAGGAAATGGGAAAGCACAACACCTAGCCTTGCATGGTGGCCCAGCTGTCCACCTTCGGAGGGATGAACCCCTTCTTCCCTGCCAGCCTTCAGCCCTGCCTTGACTGTGGCAATGCCTGGTACTCACACTTTGGCACCTACCCCCACAGATCAAGCTCTGGAGCTGGAGAAGTGGCCTGGCTGTAACACTCCCCATGTGATGCCCTGGGGGGCTGTGAACTCAGTGAGAACATTCTCAAGCTCACAGGATTCCCTTCACAATCACTAATAGAAAACCTAACGAGGGCCTCCCTGGTGGCTCAGTGGGTTGTGCGCCACACTGTGAAGCATCCGCTTCACAGCAGCGTGAGTTTGATTCCCGGCCAGGTAGCTGACCCACATGGCGCAGCAGACCTCCCTGCCTTGCCCGCTGCTCCCCTCAGCAGTGTTTCAGTCCATCTGTCTGTTCTGCTTTCCACTCTGTCTCGGTGAATCCTCTCACCTCCTGAGCCTCTGGCTTGTACCCCAGCTCTTGTATGCATAAATAAATAAAATCTTTTTAAAAAACGAATAGAAACTGAAGGATTCCTGCTGCAAGAAACTGAGAAATTTGGTGATTTTTTACAAAATCAGATCCAGGGGACCATGAGTGATTATCCTTTCCACTTGACAGAAAAGCAGCAAAAAATCTCAGACAGAGCCAGCTGTCTCAGCTGCGGCCTCAAACTATGGGTCCCACCTGACTTTGCACCCGACAGGCCACTGTTTTGGGGGCCAATCTTCTTGGCAGGACATCCGTCTTCGGGGGGCCCTGCCCCTTGGGTGGCTCCTGCAGACTGGGGTAGGCTTTGAGCTGTCTCCCTGTGAGCAGTGCGGATGTACTCTCCTCCGGGCCGGCGGATGGCTTGGGAGGACTGCCGGCCTGGTGTTTCGCCGCACACGAGAAGTATAAGGCCGGGCAAGTGGCAGCCTCCCCCTAGGGTCGGTCCCAGCGCGGCTGGAGTCGCTGCTTCTCCTCGCTGCTGGCTCCTGGCCTGGCGGCTGAGGAGGCCATGGGCAGAGTTCATCTGTTCCCCCGGCACATGCAGCTGTCGCCCCCCGATTACCTCATCACAGGCGCTGACAGACCCGCCGGGGCAGGGCCCTTGGCACCAAGTTGCAAGAGCATCTCCAGTCACTGCCGGCCTCATCAAATTCAGATTTATGGAGTGTGAGGCCGGAAGGGGCCCAGGAAGGTGCTGGACACATGGTCTCCTCCCCCGTGAGGTCACGTTCCGACTCGTGGGCTGTTTCCCAAGACCCCAGGTTTGTCAGTCAAGGGCGGGGTGGGGGAGGGGTCGATGGGGCCGCCCAGCACTGAACACCAGGTCACTGACCCTTGAGGACACGTGACCAGCAGGACCAGTGGAGGTGGGGGCTATATTTTTGCCTATATTTTTGCAGCGCTGTGTATGCTCTGGGTGTGATGAGGGACAGTAAGCGGGATAGTCTTGAATCTGAACAACTGACATCAAATTTATGCCACACACAGTGTTTTTATACCGTTATTATGCATGAGACCATTTTAAGGTCTTTCTATAATTTTACTCATCTCCTCATGTTCACCCTGTCAGAAGGGCACAATTTACACCCCCTTCCTGACAAGAGAGCTGTGCCTTTGTGCAAGTTTTCCTGGCATCTGGGTGCTCACTGTGCCCCCCTTTAGTTGAGGTGACAAGTTCCCCCAAGCACACAAGGGTGGCAGACCCCAGACCAGTTTACCAAGAAACCAAGAAGTGCAAGCGTGTGGGTTGGGAGGAGGGAAGAGCAGAGTTGCAGGGAGTGGAGCTTTGGGGTAATGTTGGGGGAGGTGGGGCTGATCCTTCCAGGGTGGATGGAATTGATCTCCTTAAAATAAAAGAGACAGGATGGAACAGGAAGAGCCAGAGTCTGAGGAGGAGCAGGTGGGGTGGGGGGAGCAGGAGGTGAGGTGGGGGAAACAGGAGGAGAAGGGGCACAGACAGTGGGAAAAAATTGTGCTGGATGCTCCTTTTCACTTTTCCCTTTCCCTTTCTGTCCTCCTGGCTGTGTTTCCAGGGCCGGTACATCCAAGTCTCCCTGGGCTGTGGCTCTGAAGAGGCTTATCTCTGAGGAGCTGGGAGACAGAGAGGGAGGTAAAGAGGACAGGACCCCATGGATTTTCCTCGCCTGTCGGCAAGGTTGTTCCATTATGGTTTTGAACTACTTTTATCTTGGGGTTGAATTTCCAGTAGGACTTTTAGGGGTTGTGGATTAGAAGGGATTAATCCACACCCTCAAGACTGCATTCATCTCGGGGTGACTTTGCCTCCCTGGCTTGCTCTCTGACATGAAGCAGCCACAAATGGGGTGGACACAACTTCTAATAATGGGGTGACCCTGTGCCCCCTGCCTGTGCGGTGTCCTTAGACACGCCTGTGATGACATCCTTAGAATAGAGAGGTCCTCAATGAGCCCAAAGCCAGCTTGTGACATCAACATTACACGGCACCCCTGGGACAGGGTTGGGGTGCATACACGTGTTGTGTCTACCAGCTGTTCTCAGAGAGGAGACTGAGGCTGCCTGGGGGTGTCAGAGCAGATATAGGCTGAAGGCTGCTGAGTGACTAACACACCAGACTCCCTGAACTGGGCTCTGGCTCTCAGTGTGAGGTGTTCCCACTAACCTATGCTGCCCCCAAGTGCTCATTTCCCCAAAACAACTGCTTAGTATCCGCACCGATGACTCCCAGCTGCCTTCATGCTCACCCCACTTCCTCCACCCTCCCCAACACCACACACACAGCCACACATTCAGAAATAGAAAAGGTCAAGTCACAAGCCCTGCCCTGATTGTGTGCCCCCATGGCTTTATTTTTAGGTTAGAAAAGACCCTTCTGACTCACGGTCCCGCTGACAAATATGCCCTTAATGGAGCAAGTTAAGTAAGAGTCACTCCTCATGTCACATTCTTGCTCATCAAAGGGGCCCTTGTGACCCGATTGTGTTTTGTCACTTGGCCCCTCGCTTCCCAGTATCCACGGTCGGTCATGAACACTTCTGCACACCAGGACACAAGGTCAAAAAACCCCTCCCTGCCCTCCATCACCTCCCCTACTCCCATGTCAACCTGAGGAGGTTTAGTTTAATGTCTTAGATAATGCACTGGGCACTTTGCTAAAATGGTGTTAGTGCACCCCTGTGTTTGGAGGTGACTAGACTACAAAGGAGACTGAGAAACAAGGTGAATTACTGCTAGATGCTCATTACAGTTTTGGCCTGGACGACTGCAGAATGTGCTGGAAACAAGGATGACTTGTTTGTGAGACAGGGTAGCTCGCCCAACTCCAAATTGTGACATGGCTTCTCTTGGGTCCTGAACCTGAACTGTAGTTCAAATCTAATCTTTGAACCACCAATGCCACATATTTACTCTGTGACCTCATGAGTTTATCACTCATTTCATTCGTCCCTCTGAGCTGGGTGGAAATGAAGGTTTAGATGGTCAGCATATTCATTTGCCTGTTATTCTTTCCATAGAAATAAGGGCTAAATGACTTTTTAAAAGTTGAGACTGGAGACTAAATTGGAACTATCTATTTCTTCTGTGGATTTCAGGTCTCGATGTCCTCTATCACTATGAAGAACACACCCTTTTGTAAGCACCCAAAGTATGTTTTAAATAACCTCACTCACCATGCACATCACTCACATTTTTCTAGCAACCTTCTCTACATATTTGATTTCATATAATATTCATAACCATCCTGGGGAGCAGGTATTACTATCTTCATTTCATAGATGAGCAAATTGAGTTTTAGAAGAGACTGTCTTTTACTCAAGACCAATGAGCTTGGGTGACACAAAACATCCTTAATGGCAAGTCTTCCAATCCTAACTAAGGGTCCCAGTCACTGGGGACCAAGCATTTGCCACATCACCACCCCATGGGCTAGGAAGTTCTTATGACTATGAGTTTCTAAGTTTCCAATTGGGGTCACTGGTGCAACAAATTACAAATGTGTGATGGCTTCCACACACTTCCAGGAAACCCCACCCCCATACCCCAAAATTTCCTGGAAGGTTATCCCCCATGGTCACCCAGGATTGCAGGCGAGAAAGATCCAGGTACACAGCTGGCTCTCCTGCGCCCTCTCTCCTATGCGTCCATGGAAAAGGAAACCAATATCTCCAGTCCTGTGTTAGGGTTCCTGGGACCCTCCACCTGGCAACAGCTGATTGGGTTGCCTTCATTAGGCTGCCCGCCATGGCTGAGCCCTGGGGAAGTGAACCAGATGTCCCGATTTGACCAACCACTGCAGTTGTGTCCAGCAATGTCCAGCTGTCCCATGTATCTTGGGTCTCTTAGTGCCATAACCAAGCTGCCAGAGGAGAAAGGGATGCTCTATTCCTGACATCAGAGGAAAAATATGAATCAGGAATCTAGGAAATGCTGCTAAACATGCTTCTTCCCCACATGGACCCACCCTCCCTTTCTTCACACTGAACCAAGGAGGGAGGTTTTGTTTTCCTTCCTCAAAGAATCTGACCTAGACATCTCCTCTTTCAGAAAAAATTTTCCAATCATTTCTGAAAATCTGTTGTATTTTAACGTCAATCCCATTAATGGGTTACCTTTTGAGTTTAGTTCCTTGTCTTTAGAGAATTAAAGTAACACAGCTGGGTGGATAAGGCAGCTATCACAGATCTGCAGAGGAGAGCTTTAAGTCCAAGGAATTATTCAAGACCTAAAAGGCACTGTCCCTCTAGACCCACATGTAATTTCATGCCATATCCAAGAGTGGGGATGAGGCACTGCTTTAACTTGAGGTTGATCAAAGCAGGAAGCTGTGTTGTCTTTGACTCCGTGTTTGATGTGGGTATGATGCTGGAGGGAAATGCACTGCTTGAGAAGTCAAGGCCTTGCGTTCTACTTCTGCCTGTCACAGACTTCTTTTGTGGGTTTGATACCCACTAGGGAGATGTTGATGTCACAAAGATTTCTAGGGACTAAAAATTCATCCCTCACAATATTGAGGTGGGCTCCCTTCAGGCAAATGTAGGCAAGTTGGTCTTGCATCTTTGGATGCAAATTAATGGCTAGGGCTTATTTACTGACCCAGTCTGGACAACCTGAGTACCTTCCCTAGGAAGTTGGCTTTGACTCTATAAGGCACTGTCTCATCTGGCCTCGTCTATTCAGTGGATGAGAGGGGGTGATGAGAGACACACTCTCCACCACAAAGCTGGGGAACAAAAAGGGTGAGATGAAGCAGAGAAAACAAGCTCCAGGTGGACAGAGAAAGACAGACAGACGGCTGTAGAACAAGACATTAGCCCCTCCAATTATGTGATTTTCCTCAGAAATTCATCTGATTCAGCTTAAATTAAAAATGTTATTTATGAAAGTATTAACATGAGCGAGCAAGTTTTTAAGAGGAGAAACAATAGCTGCATAATGTCAAAGTAAAACCTGTCAGTTGCAAAGGGAAAAGAGTAACTTTCAGTGAAAAGTCCTGGCAAACACCATCTTCACAGTGATCAAGGTCCCTTCCTTATGCTGGACACTGCCTCATCTTCCCTAAATATGTGGACTAAGACCACACAACACAACACAGAGAAAGGCTACCCCTTTCACAAACAGCGATTCGTCTGTGGAAGACCTACACACTGTCACTTCGAGGAGTTGGGTTCAACCAACCAGTCTCACACGTCAGAGTTTCCAGAATCTTCACCACCCTCATAAACCCTGTGGATATGTTCTAAAGACAAGGGCCAGAATGGGTTGCAGAACTCCTGATAAGTCGCATTAATTTTGAGGAACTAGAGCTGTTACATGGTCTTTTACCAATTGTCTTAAAGCGTCATTAGCTTCTTCCCTTCCTCCCGCCTTTCCTTTTTCCCTTCCTTCTTTCCACACATTTTAAATTTTTTTTATTATTGTTTAGATTGTTTGTTTGTTTTTGTAGTTCCATCCAATATATTGACTCCAATGCATTTTCAAGTAGAAGAAGGATAGAATCTGTGAGTCAGGGCTTGCTATTTTTCCCATTTTCTTCTATGTCTTTATTATTACAGGTCTTCTATCCATTGGAATTTTTAATCCATTGGAATTTATTTTTCTGTATGATGTTAGTGAGCAATCCGACCTCAATCATTCACGTGTGGCTTTCCTGTTCTCCCAGCTCTGTGGCTCCCTCCAGTGCCCAGCAGTGCACCCTCCACCCGGAAGCGGCACCATGATGGGCCTCACCCCATCTGGAGGGTGCCCGTCAGTAGCTGTAGGGGGCGCTACACCGCAGCTGCTCCTCCTTCTTGTAGTACTGTGCTGTTATCACTTTAACCAGAGTTCACACTGAGTTTTCCTACCCCCTTGTATCCGGCCCTTTTATTAAATGGGTGAGGAGAGTTTCCTTTTTCCCTGAGGGTGGTATGGATGGCTTTGTTTTACAGCTTGTGTGTGTGTGTGTGTGTGTGTGTGGGCACGCATGTGTGCTTGTGTGGAGGAGGTGAGACCCCATGTCCACTATGCCACCATCTTTATTATTCAAAATTCAGAAACCAGAAGTCAATTAAATAACTGATGATGCGGAGATAATCAGTGATTTATGTACAATCATACCATGACATAATATACAGCCGTTAAAATTATAGTAGAGAAAAATATTGAAGACCAAGGGAAACAGCTCATGATAGACTCCTAAGTTAAGAAAGCAGGACACTGGGAGTCCAGAAATAAAACCACACATATATGGATAACTAGTTTATGGCAGAGGAGCCAAGGGCTTATAATGGAAAGGAAAAAACTTTCAATACATGATGGTGGGAAAATGGACAGCTACATACAAAAGGATGAAACTAGATCACTACCTTATGCCATATACTAAAATTAATTCAAAATGATTAAAGATGTAGATTTAAGATTTGAAACCATAAAGCACATTGAAGAAAATGTAGATAATAAGCTCTTAGACACTGGCTTCAGTAGTGTCTTTGGAGATTCACCTCCAACAGCAAGAGAAGCAAACTGGAATACATCAAACTAAAAAGCAATCGCATTAAAATGGACAGTGGCTCTAAAGAGGTGTTTCACTGAAGATGATACACAAACAGACAACAGAGACGTGAAAAGATGTCCTTTACCTCTTATCATTAGGGAAGCACAAATCAGAACTGCAGTGAAATTTCACCTGACATTGGTAAGGATGGCTACTGTCAAAAAGTGAAGAAACAGTGCGTGTTGAGGGGGATGTGGAGAAAAAAGAAATCGTGTAGATAAGAATGCAAATTAATGCAATCATTGTAGGAAAACACTTTGGAGGTACCTCAAAACTTAAAATAGAACTTCTGTATGATCCGATATTCCCACTTATGGGTATTTACCTAAAGATTATGAAAGCACTAATTTGAAAAGGCACATGTACGCCTATGTTCATTGCAGCACTAGTCAGAATAGCCAAGAAATGGTAACATATATATATGTTATATTCCACTCTGTGTATACACACACACACACACACACACAGAGGGAGAGAGAGAGAGAGAGGAAGGGAGGGAGGGAGGGAGGGAGGGAGGGAGGGAGGGAGGGAGGGAGGGAGGGAGGGAGGGGGGAGGAATACTACTCAGCCATAAAAAAGATGATATTGTGCCATTTATGACGATATGGATAGACCCTGAAGTGAGTATGCCAAATGAAATAAGTCAGGGTGAGAAAGACAAATACCAGATTATTTTACTCATTTGTGGAATAAAAAGAAAGAAAACAAATGAACAAACAAAACCAAAACCAAATGCTTAGACTCTGGCAATGAAATGTTGATGACCAGAGGGAAAGAGGGGGAGCCTGGACAGGTAGATGGGCCAACTGTCTGGTGGTAGGTGGTGACTGGACATTTGGTGATGGACGGTGGTGTGACTTACACAGTTGTGGATGTGAGAAGCTGCATACCTGAAACCTACAGTGTTATCAACGAGTGTTAACGTAAAAAAAACGCAATGGAAAAAATTTCTTTTAACTAAATGACAATCTATTCTGTGATGAGAGAGAGAGAGAGAGAGACTTTAGCAAACCCATCCCTTTTAGGGCAGCCCTTTCTGTCTGCTTGTGTCTATGCAAGTGTCTTTTACTATCCTTTACTTTCCTTCCTTTTTTATCATAAACCTGCCCTTTTGAATATAAAGGAAGGAAGAAAGGGAGGGAGGGAAGGAAGGAGGGAGGGAGGGAGGGAAGGGAAACATGGGCATGGACAAGTCATCACTACCTGAAACAATAAGGGAGAGTCTCGCGAGTATAACACACAACAATACACAACAAATCACAGTACAATGTGAGTCCATTTCTAGCAAGTTCAAAGCCAGCCAAACGTTCTGTATTGTATTTGTTCTGTATTTTGTGTGGGGAGGACCGGCAAAGGGCCACAGCGCTTTAGACCTCAGGTAATGTTAACAGAACATGCTCACTTTGTGAAAAGCCGAGCCTTCCATTCTGACTGGTGCACTCTGAAGCGTGCATTTTATGCTTCCAGGAAGTTTTACACCGAAAATGCAAGAAAAGAAATCACGAGTGTGCAACACTCAGTGTATCACGTTTGCAATACTGAAACTACTTCACGTAGATTAGGGCCTAACCAGTCAGGAAATAAGCTGCAGCTCAGGGGAGGCACATTTCTCACTGTCTGGGAAAGATATTACAAATAAGTAATGAACACGGCTCCAGGAAACCCCTAAGACTGAACAGGAGCACAGACAACTAGCCGCTCAGCTTTCTCCCTGCCGATGAATACAGAGCCAGGGCAGATGTGTGTGTAGCTGTGTGCCCACACCTACATTCCCCAGCTCTGCCTGCTGAGAGGGCCAGTGACACCCCAGTAACCATAAACCACCCCGTGCCCAGATCTTGGGTTTGAAGAATCATTCTCTAATGAGAGAAGCCAGGGCTCCCTGGAGAAATGACTGATTAGCAAGCTGGAGAAACTCAAGGATGAACCTGCAGCATCTTAAGAGGGTCAGAAAGAAAGAAAGTGCCCGCCAAAACCAAGGGGGAGGGTGGGTTGAAGGGGAGGGGCACCCCCAAAGTTCTTTGATCCCACTGATCAAATCTAGGGCAATTTGAGTGACAAAATGAATTACAGTATTGGATTATAACCCTGCAAAATAAACTACACGACTCCCTAGTGCTATGCCGATGATTGAGTAAATAAATGATAGAAGAGCATTGTTCATCAGAGAAGAAATGCAGATAGATACAGTAGAGACTTGGAGTCTTCCCTCCTCCCCTCCACGCCAGCCAGGCCAGATTTACTGACTCACTCCAGGAGAAGGGAAGTGGAAAGGGAGAGAAGGTGGGTTCAAAGGGAATTCAGCCTGGGTCCCAGCGTGGACTGCTCCCCAGCACCCAGCTCCAGGGTGCCTAAGGGAGCTAAGTGCCCACGCAGGAGAGGCTGTGCTCAGCATGGCGGGAGGCCAGGGGGCTGGGGACCTGACAGTTCTATGGTCCCTGGAGTGCCCCCCACTGCAGGTAGTAGAGGGCTGCACCCCTTTACCCCCAACACATACGGAAGGTCTCACCAAGGCTACATGATCCCAACTGCCCACAGGGATTGGGGAAGAGACAGCAGCGACCAAAGTCACTGAAATCAGAGCTGGCCTGTATATAACTGTCACCCCGAGTGAACTCAGGGACCTGAGATATATATAAAATGGAGCCTTTTTCCAGAATAAGAAATGTCACCATTTATTTACAGCGCTGGGCTCAGAATTCCCAAAATAACAACATGGGGAGACTGTCCAGCACCCCACCTCACGCCTGGGGCCAGAAACCAAAATGCAGGAGGGAAAGAAGTTATTTGAAGAATCTAAATATGAGCAGGGAACCCGGGTGGTGACCCGAGACCCCCAGGAAGCGACTTGGGGCTCGTGAAGGAGAAGCCTGGGCTCCAGAGGGGACTTACAAGGCCAGTTCAGCCTGACTGTGGCCGTGCTCGTGGCTCTGTCTCTTCATCCACTCACCAAGTTGCACGACCTGTCTTCCAGGCGCCAGAACTCTGCAGCCACCGGGTGTCTGCAGCGAACATGAAGCTCTGTTTCTACGGTCACTTCAGCAGCAAATAAAGCATGTCCTTGGAGGGAGACACGGCCCTGTCCCTGCCACAGGCCTGGGCAAGCAAGAGCTGCCGCTTGGAGCAGACCAGCTGCGGGAGCCCCAGGAAGCAGAGAGACCCGGGAGCAGGAGCCAGGGGCTGGTGCAGAGCGGGCCGCCGTCGCCTCTCTGCGCACACATCTGAATCCGGGTCCTGTCTGGGCTGAGCAGCACTCGGCAGACACAGAGGACCTTCTCCACCGAGGTCCCTGCCCAACCTCCTGCCCTGCCCACTCAACCAGTGCTCATCCTGGGTCCCCCCTTCTCAGTGGCTCCCAGGAGAGCTCTGGCTTTGGGCGGTGTGAGCTAGAGGTGCCTGCCAGCTTTGGGCACACTCAGGAGGCATCTGCTGTGCCACCACCAGCCTTCCCCCTAGAGCTCAGAGGTCGCTGTTTCCAAAAGGCCTTCCAGGGGGAAGCTGGGGTGATGCCTGACCCCAATTCATCAGCACGCGTTCCTCTAGCTGGCTTTCTTCTGGCCCAGGCAGGGCCTTGTCCTGCATCCGGATCCCTCAGTGCACAGACTGGGCCTGGCAGGGGGTGGGTGGTGGTGCCCAGCAGTATAAAGGGGCTCCCCTCTAAAGCCACACCCATGTCCACAGCAAGGACCCCTGCCCACCCTGGCGTCACGCTGCCCTTGGGACCATCCACAGTCCACGGAAACCACTTGAGTGCCAATCAGTGAAGGCAGAGTCCTTGCCTCCGGCTTTCATGCAAACCACAGGTTCTCAAGTTTGATGCGCCCAGCCCCACTGGGGAGCCCACGAACACAGTCAGAAAACACAACGAACGCGAGTTGTCTGGAGCTGCTAGTGCCTTGTTGGCTCATAGCAGGAACCCTATCCGTCCTGAAGGGGCAGCAGCTGGAGGGAAGGAGGAAATAGAGCCTGAGGTGGCGCTGACCATGGGGTCACTGAGACCCAGAAGAAGGGTGCAGTTACTCCCAAGTCACAGGAGAGGGGAGGGGAGGGGAAGCCCAGCCTTTGTCTTCACCCTGCCTCGAGTTCCTGAGCCTTCAGGACTTATCCAGCTGGAGTCCAGAGAGCCATGGGCGGGGCGATGAGCTCTGGAGAGGGAGAAGAGGGGAGAGTGGATCTGGAGGGGCAAGCAAAGGACAGGTGCCCTGAGTTAGGAGCTGGGCAGGCAGACTGGGGAGGAGCTGGGGAGGGTGCCCGCACTGCAGAGAAAGCAGCGGAAGGGCGTCTGCCACATGGAGAACAGTGACCCTCTGTGGGGGACTCAGGGGGGCGGTGGGTGGAAGCAGGGTCACAGGAAGTGGGAGAGAAGGGCCCCCGGGGACCGGGCAATCAGGATCCCGGACAGCGCAGGAGGCTGAGGGCTCTGAACTTTATCCTGGCTGCAGCAGGAACAATTTTTGCGCTGTAATTCAGGGCAGTGGCATGATTAGATCTTCGTCTTTCAAACATGTCCGATGCCACCAAGGCCACTGGCAGTGTCATTCGGCGAATGCAGCAAGGAAGGGATGTCTGACCGTTGAGGGTACGGGAGGCTGGAGAGAAAGGAGGTGAGGAAAGAAACCATCAGAGCAGGAAAACAGCAAATTTGGATAAGGGAAGATAAGCTGCCTGCATCCCAGCATCTTTAATCAGGTCTCTGGCTGGGGACAGGGTAGTTCAGTTCCCTTGCAAAATCGGAGGGAGAAAAAGTTGCGCCATCCACCTTCCTGCATTACCAGCAGACTCAGAGAGCACAAGAGCTTTGCAAAAGGAGGGTGAGAAGCAAGAAAAGTGGAGCTAAGGTCACTGCTGAGCAGAGCCCCTATTCCTGTAATACCATGAAGTCTTTGTCAAACGCCAGTCAAGCCCCGTTTGTGTGTATGGAGGGGACCTGAGAGCTCCCACTGAGCTGGGAGCCTGGTGATGTGCCTGGTCCACACTGGATGCCCCCCATCGCCTCCCTAGGTCTCCTTGTCTGTGACCTGGACTTCTCAGCTCAACTTGCTGAAACACGTTTGTCAATTTGCAGGTCTCATCCTTATCCTGACAGTTAACTTCAATGATGTAAATAAATTGAAGATGCCTGTATTGAACAGTTACTCTCTCCTCTATGGATCCACCATAAAGCGCGAGAGAAAATAGTTGCAATGTGACATTTACCCACCAGGTGGCACCCAAGCTCTGTGTTTGAGATTCAGTGTGGGTCTCCAGTTCTCACCATTAAAACCCTATCAAAGAAAACCAGAGAAGATACTGCAGACTTCAGGACTAATTCTGTAAACACAAGTCCATAGCGATAGAATAAGGGCAGAGGCCCTAAAACCACATCTACACAGTGAGTGGAAAGTAGACAAGTATAAAAACTTAGGGTGTTGCTGTGCGCTTGCTGCAAAGTGCTGAGCTCCAGTTCAGAGGGCTTTGCAATGTCGACTTCCTGACACTCTGGAAGCTGCAAGCCTATCTAGTCAGAAAATATGAAATTGTGCAATACTTCATTTTCATGCAATAATTATATCTGGATTGAACTGAATGCTTAACATGTGCAAATAAAGCAGTTTTCAGGAATGTTCTAATTTAATCACCACCACCCCCCCAACAAGGCAGAGACATCCCCTCCTCTTTATACAGACAGGGAAACCAAGACTCAGACTGGTTACACAACAAGTGAGCAGCACAGCCGGGTTAGATTCCTAAGTGGAGCTCTGTACCTACTCCCCCCAGTGCTGTACATGGGGACTGTGAAGGGGCGGGCACAGAGTTTGTGGGGGCACAGCCTCCAACTAGGAAATATGAGGAAGGGCAGATCCAAATGAAATACAAAGGGCCAAGCTCATCCTGCCAGCCCCCAACACAGACCACTTACTCGTTTGTGAGGTCGGCGAGGAAGGTTTTGAAAAACAGAGGGGACAATAAGCACCGTAGGCAGCGAAAAGACCGTGCAAGGGCACAGAGGTATAAACGTCCTTGTGTCCAGAAAGGACAGCGAGCGCGGCATGCCTGGGACAGAGAGGGGGATGCTGGGATGACACTGAAGGTTCCTAGGCAGCACGACCGGGCGGCTCCCAGCAAGAGGGAACAAGGAGGAGGCTTGGGCAGTGCATTTGGGAGGCTCGGGATGGAACAGGCGTCTCCCAGAGCTCCGTGTGCCGGGCCCCGGGCTGCACACTCCTGGGGCTTGTCCACCACCAGTGGCCTCAAGGACACGTTAGCACTTTGGCCAGGGAAAGGGAAAGGACAGCTTCTTTTGTCGACGTGACTCTCGAAGAAATCAGAGGCTGAGTGGAAGTTTTGTCCTGCTGTCACCAGGCAGTGAGCGCGCCCTGGCAAACCCAACAGAGGTGTGTGAGTACGAGTCACACCAGCGCTCTGGTTGGTCCCGAGGCTGCGCCAGCATTTCTGCAGGTGTCTCCTTCTGTCTGCTTGTGTCTGTGCAAGTGTCCTTTTCTTTCTTTATATAATAAACCTACCGTTTTGGATATAAATAAATACAATAAAGGCAGAGCAGCTGCTGGCCCAGGGGTAGGGCGCAGGGGTGGGGTTCACGGGATAGGGACTCATAGCTGATGGGTCTCCCCGGACACCTGAGCACAGAGAGAAAGTGGGCTTCTGAGTGTCAAGCTTTGCTTCAGCATCAGTAGAACTGTATGGGGAAACCTACATGATCAAAGATTCTTTCTGCTCATCCAATCTCTGGCATCCTTGCCTAGAAAAAATGGTGAAACATCACACCATCAGGATATTTTGTTACAAGGCTATGGAAGAGTCAGCTCAGGCTACCTTCTACCTGAACATAAAAATGCAAATAAAATAAGTTTAAAAATCAGCAAAGCGGTTGGGCTGAAAAGGAAAACACAGACATGAAGCATGAGAATGAAAAGCCAGAACACTACCATCCTGTCAGAGACAGCGAGATGAGGACTGACCTGCAACGTGGGTTCCGACGGCCAGGACAGGACAGAAGGGGCCTGAAGGACCAGGCCTGAGAACCTGGCGCTGAGTTTGGTCTGCCAATGAGAAGAACATGATCCCTGCCTCTCTCATAGCCACCTCAGTAACAAGGAGCTATAAACTTTCTACCCCACAGGGCTTCCCTGGTGGCACAAAGGGTTAAGCACTGCACTGTGAAGATCTGCAGCCACTGCAGCAAGAGTTCGATCCCCGGCCAGGGAGTACACCCACATGGCACAGCAGACCTCTCCTGCCTCGCCTGCTGCCCCCCTCAGCAGTGTGTTTCAGTCCATCTGCCTGTTCTGCTACCCGCTCTGTCTCTGGTGGATCCTCTCACCTCCTGCACCTCTGGCCTGGACCCAGTTCTTGTGTGCATAAATAAATTAAAAATCTTTTTAAAAAAACTCTACCCTCCAGTGCAGAGTCCTGGCAAGAACACTCTTCTTGGCCTGGCCTAGAGCTCTGAGTGGGAAAAGGCCCCCCTGAGACCCTAGAAAACCTGCCGCTCACACAGAGCTTGGTATCCAAAAATATTCCCGGGCACAATAAGGATGGATGTCCATATAACATCAGCTCCGGGCCTTGACAACTGGCCCTGGGCTGTGATGCCACTGCTGAGTGATCCTCTAAGCAGAGTCTGTGCGATGGGCAGGGACCTCCCGGCCAAGTAGGGACGGAAGTGATTCTACCAACGAGGAGTCCCCTTTAAGCAACCTGGAGGCAGGGTATGGGTAAAGTCATCCTGTGTATCACTGCAGAAATGTACTAAGTAGCTAAGGTCGTGCATTGTGTTATGGCTTAAATTTTGATGTTTTGAATCTTTAAGTGCCTGGGATTAACGAGCAGACACCTGAGAACAGGGGGCTACGAGAGCTAACGCGCCTCACCTAACTGCTCTGAGCCAATCTGGCCAAACCATCCGGGAGAAAATGCCCAAAGAGCCAAAGAGGGCCTTCCCCCCAAGGTCCTGCAGAGGGGCCCCGGCTTCTAGGGAGCAGCTCCTTGCTGGGCTGGGTGGGGCTGCGTGCAGGAGCCGTAGAGTCTCTGTCTACAAGCACTGGCTGAAGCTCTGGTTGTTAAAGCGGCGGTGGGGCAGCAGCGAGGCGATGGGCTGCAGATGACACCTGGGGCCATTTCCAGAGTGTCAGGCCCACGAGGCACCTGCGAGGCCACGAGGCATCTGCTGGTCGGGGTGGGGCCAGGCTCTGAGGAGCAGAAGTCACAGTCCCACAGATGAGGCCTCCCTCCTTGTCTTTGCAGCTTCTGGGACGTCCCCGTGTGTGTCTGCCACACACAAAGACTGATTCTCTGTTAAAAGAAAAAGGGACAAGCCCTAAGCCCCTTCTTGCTGGGACGCGTGGGTGGCAGTTGCTCTGGAGGCATTTCTGTGACCTTTAGTGTGGCGCACGCTCCAAGGCAGGAGCCCTCAAACGGCAGTGTGCGCCTGAGTCACCCGGAAGGCTTACCAAGATGAGACCTTGCACCCCACCACATCCTGGAGCTGACAAGTCAGCAAGTCTGGAGCTGGACCTGAGAAGGCTTAGCTGACCTCTCCCGGGGACGCGAGGCCACTGGTCTGCAGACCACACTTTGAGGACCACTGGGTTACAGTGGTCTGTCTCACAGGTTCGCAGGCATAACAATCACCCAGGTCTTCTGTTACTCTGGCGCCAGCACTGTAGGCCTGGGGGTCAGGGTCTCAGGAACAACAAGTTTAATGAGCCCCTGGGGATTCAATGCAGCTGGTCCAGGACCACATTTTGAGTGGCAAGGCTCTTAAAAAGTTGCTTTTCTGTGATTCTACTTCTTGTGACCTATACCTGTGCTAGGCAGATTTGGGAGAGAGGAAGGAACCCCTGTGACTCCTGGGGCTCTTTTCCTCCAGAGAAGCTGCACACACCACACTCAGGCCCCCCAGAACACTGGGGAGCAAGCGAGCAGGCCAGCGCTGCGCCTGTGACATCAGTTCTGGAAGCTGAGGCTCTCGGGTGTCCTTGCCCTCTGGGCTGGGTGACAGCAGGTGCAGACAGTGAAGGGGAGACGGGACACGGCAGAGCAGGAGCGACCTGGGGGAACAAGTGGTCAGTGCCCCAGAAGGAAAAGGAATACCTCAGAATGCAGCCAGTGTGGAATGTCCCGTGCTGGCACCAGCTTGCCCAGAAAAGAGAAGGAAAGCTGTTCTAAAATTGGCCTTTCTTCTCCTGGGAAAGTCAGATTCTTTCCCAACAGCCACTGGTCAGAGGACGACTGTGGTGGTGGGGGGGGGGGGGGGTAGGGAGACAAGTGCTTCCATGCACCATTACCTCCCATGATGGATGGCTTCCCTCGGGGCTTCGCTGGGGCTGCAGTCTGTGTCTTGGCCCAGCCCCGGACTGTCTGGGAGCAGGAGGACCGGGTCTGATGGGGAGGGCAGGGTCTGATGGGTAGGGACGGGTCTGTTGGGGAGGGCAGGGTCTGATGGGGAGGGCAGGGTCTGTTGGGGAGGGCAGAGTCTGATGGGGAGGGCAGGGTCTCATGGGGAGGGCAGGGTCTCATGGGGAGGGCAGGGTCTCATGGGGAGGGTCCTGGGAACCAGCAACTTAGCAGGGTCCCCATCTCCAGCCAAGGTTTTCTAACCACAACAGGCCCTCCTTGCTCTCAGGTTGTACAGATGCTCCTCAAAACACTGGGCCCACCCACTCATCCCCTCCCCGACACCCAGGTGTGGGCTCTGACAACAGGCCTAGCTCTGCATGACACCCCAAAGAAGGAGCAGAGAGCCCAGAAGCCACATGGACTGTCAGGCTACCAGAAAGAAGAGAATCGCTGGCCGGATATTTAGGTCTCTTGCGTGCTCACCTGTCACATCTCTGTACGCGGAAGCCAAAGGAGGTGATCTTCCAGCCCCAGGGGAACACCTGGCACAGCACGCAGTCAGCCCGGGGCTGAGGGCTGCAGCCCAGGCTCATCCCAGCACAGCTCATTGTGTCCGGGGGGCTCCAGGGGAGACTCACACCAGCTGCCCTCTCTGCCAGACCCAGGGAGGGGAGACAGATTTAAAAGAGAGTTTGAAGGAAGGCCTGGAATGAGAAAAAATAAGAACCCCACCAGTGAGGGCCGGGGCACAGATCCAAGAAGTGCCCCCGGGACTCCTGAATGTGAAGGGGTTCCCACTGCTTCACACTCGGGGATGAGAAGTGACCCCCGCCTGACCGAGAAGGACCAGGGAGCTGCCTCGGGTTTGACGCAGTCCATGAGCTCAGCACAGAGCCCCACCTGGGCGGCAGGGCCAATTCCGCAGTGCATCATGCGGCATGAGTCCTGAACGTGGCAGAAGTCCTGGGCAGAAAGCTGGTGCTGGCTCCCGACCGGATCGCCCCACAGTCGGGGAGGCCGGTGCTGTTCCTGCGGCTTCTCGTCTGACCTTGGTGGGTGAGAACCGCTGAGTGCTCCAGAACCCAAGCACCCAGCTTCCTCCTCCGAGATTTTTTTTTAATATTTTATTTATTTATGCACACAACATCTGGGGTACAGGCCAGAGGTGTGGAGGGTGAGAAGATTCACCAGAATGGGGAGCCGAACAGGCAGATGGACCGAAACACACTGCTGAGGGGAGCAGCGGGCGAGGCAGGAGAGGTCTGCCGCGCCATGTGGGTCCCCTCCCTGGCTGGGGATCGAACTCGCGCTGTGATGGCAGTGGAAGCCCCACAGTGTAGCGCTCAACCCCTTGCGCCAGCCACCAGGGAGGCCTCCCCGGGGTTCTGTCTTTACTGCGGAGCGGGGTGCTGGGCATCACAGGCGTTCTGACAGCAGAACAGGGACCTCAGGTGATGGGGAGGGCAAGGTCTGAATGGGGGGGGGGGGGGCATAACAGGCTTCGCAGCCAGAGTTCTTCTTATCTTTATTCCCTTTCCCTCTGTTACATTTTGGTCTGTTATAGAATTTTCAAATACTCAGAAGATACTGCAGGTATCTGCTGCCAAGATTTAGCAGATTTTTTTTGTACCTTGACACATTTGTTCTGGGTATTTTTGTTCAGAAATAGATGACTGAACCCAAACTCCGTTCAGGATGATGACTAAGCATTAGAGGTTATCTGAACAACCCCCTTTACTCTCCGCACCCCCATGCCAAAAGAAATTCCACCTGCAGTTCTACTTTTCTACCAACGCGGCTTATTTAAAAAAAAAAAAAAAATTCTCCGTGGCTGACGTCCTAGATTGTGTATCATTCCGTGCCTTGCGTTTTTCACTCCACATTACGGCTTCAGGGTTTACCAACAGGGAGCGGCACTGATGTACTTCGTTTACCTTAACTGCAGTTTAGAGATCGCCGAAGCCCAGACCGCTGGCTGAGATCTGGGTGCAGGATTTGCCCCATTACCCCGGAATCTTTCCCGTGGGTCTCGGATCCTCTGTTTGTGGTCTAGGGGGCGCTAGCGCTTTGCTGGAGCTGGCCCACACTCAGGGCTGCGTTGCTACAGGTGTGGGACCAAATCACTCTCCGGATTCGACCCTCATACCTTGTAGTGGAGGAATAGTTATTCAGCTTTTTTTTCATTTCTACAGAAAGAGATCAGACACGCTGAAGCCCCCTCACTCTAGCAGAACTTCAGAAGGAACAAAGACAGATCCAAGCAAGAGTCTAAGTCTGTAACTAAGTCGTAGGAGGGAGGGGCCTGAGGTTTGTATATTCGATGCAACCATTTCCGTATCCCCGCCCCTCTCGGAGAGCTGTGACTGCCCTAAGATGAGATCCTCACCCCTTTACCGTAACTCCTCGATTTTATACTTATTGAATGCTGGTTTTTATATCTGTTGGACACAAAGCACAAAGCTTGACTTATGTGTGGACTGAAGCACTGGGATACAACAAGCCCCCCAGATCAAAGCCATAACGAGCATCCCCTCACACCTGTTAGAATAGCTGTTATCAAAAGACAAGGATAACAAGTGTTGAATATGATATGGCAAAAAGGTAACTTATGCACCATTGATAGACTGTAAATTGGGGCAACCAGTTTGGAGTTAAACAGTATGGCAGTTCCTCAAAAAAAAAAAAAGATTAAAAATGGAACTACAAAAAATTTTTAATAATAGAATATATGTTCCACGTGGTTACTTTAGGTGTTTATCCAAAGTAAATGAAAATACCAATTCAAAGGTATATACGCTCCCTGTGTTCACTGTAGCATCACTCACGATAACCAAGATAAAGAAACAACCCAGGTGTCTATAGATGAATGGTTGAATGGAAATAGAAATCATAATAGTGGGCCTCCCTAGTGGCTCAGTGGGTTAAGCAATGCACTATGAAGCTAACTGCAGCACAAGTTCGATCCCTGCCGTAGGCCAGGGAGGGGGCCCCCACAGCGTGGCAGATCTCTCCTGTCTCAAACACTCCTGCCCTCGGCAGTGTGTTTCAGTCAGTCTGCCTGTTCTGCACCCCACTCTCTCTGGTGAATCCTCTCACCTCCCGTGACTCTGGCCTGTACCCCAGCTCTTGTATGCATAAATAAATAAATATTTTTTAAAAAAGAAATCATAATAGTATATGCAGATGTATACATAAGCAGGCATGTGTAATGGAATGCTATTTAGCCCAAAAGTAGAATGAAATCTCACCATTTGCAATGACATGGATGGACCTCCTGAGGACATTATGCTAAGTGAAATAAGACAAAAATACTTACATAGGGAATCTAAAAAAACTAAACAACAACAAAAAAAAACAGTAAACAGACAAAAGGTGAAGAGAACAAACTGACGGTTGAAAGAGGTGGGGGGGTGGGAAAAAAATGGGTCAAGGAGGTCAACAGGTACGAACTTCCGGTTAAAAACTAAGTCATAAGACATAATAACTGTGTGCTCATCCCTCCACATAAATTGCAGAGTTCCTCTGATGACTTCACATGTCCCTTCCCAGAAAGAAATCCTTAGAAGTACTGTAATGGAGACTGGGTAAGGGTGTGGTGTGAACCAGGAATTTGACCTGACTCCTGGCTCCCCCTTGGGTTGTCAGTCATAATACCAGGCTCTGCCTGCAGAGCCCCTTCCAGGGTGAACACCCTCCGGAACATGCCCTGGCAAGTCTCACTAGGAAATATTGCCATCTGTTGGCAATCTTGCAGCTCCCCCACCCCCTTTTCCAAGTCTCATGCCAAGGGGTTGAAGAGCACCTCAAAATGGCCGAAGGGTCTGGCCCTGTAGGTTCCAAGGTCTTCTGTAACTAACACAACTTGTTGTGGCTACTGCTCTTTGCTCTTTATGGTGTAAGAATCCAGGGCTGTCGCCTCAGAAGCTGTGTCTGAGATCAAGGCATCTATGAAAGTCCTGGACCCCCATGCCATAACCCCCCGCGCACACACACACACATACACACACACACACTGGCTTCCCAAGGCCCACCCTTCCGCGTGGGCTGCTCTTTCTCCCCTGAGCACCAACTCACTCTCTCCCTACCATCAAGCATGCTGTCTTTCAGTTTGATTTTCTTATTCTTACACATCCTTTAAGTCATTTTATATCTCCATATCCTCTCCACATGCCCAGCACATTGCTCAGTAGTTAGAAGATGTGTAATTGATGACTCTTGATTGATGGCCAAATTATACACTTCCAGTTATAATAAGCACATTTCTCGAATTGGCCTGAGTATATAACTCTGTTTTCTCTCAATCCTTAGCAGTAGAGAAAGAACCAGAGCCCCTTTGATTCCATTTTTAAAGATGGCAAGGCAGAGCTGAGGCTTCTGGCTCTGTCTGTGGACCTGTGTGAGCTGACTGTTACAAATACAAAGCTCCCAGAGTCTTCTAGATTGATGGGGATGAGGGACAGTAGGGACCCAGAAGTGGGAGCACCTGAGGAGATAACCAGCTATGTGATATGATGAGAAGATTTTGAATCCCAACCCTGAGTTCTGAGTATTCTTTGAGCATTTACTATTGGGTCAGCTGCTGAACCTTGATTCCTTCACCTGTTGTGTGGTCAGTAATTCAAATTGATTAATTATTATTAATCACTTGCCTCGGTTAATAGTTCAAAATATACTCAACCGGCAATAATTTCTTGACTCTTGACTCCTATACTTATCTGCAATCACATACTAAGAAGTTAATTAATATTTGTTGAAAAAAAAAAACTATCCCACTGATATGGAGAAATCAATGAGATAATATGACAACTGTGTAGACTGTGAAATGCCATGCACTTCATTCTGATTTGAAATCGGATGGTTTCTGGTTGTTAGTATTTGGAGTAGAGTTTGCAGGTGGGGTGGGGGGGGTTTGGAGTCCTCAGCGTCCTCCTCCCCCTTCCTCTCCTCCATGGTGAGAGTTCTGCTGCTCACGCTCTCCGGCTCTGGCTCTGTATGTGTGTGTCCTTCCTTCTCTTCCTGTCACTTCATAGGTTTCTTGGCTAATAAGCCCCACCAAGTGTGGGAACCCTACCCAGGGACCTGAGTCTGGTCCTGTCCTGCAGACTCAACTCCAGCCATTCCGGCAGCTCCAGTTGCATCAGCAGTAAAATGCATGAGGGCTGCTCTCACGCCTTCCTCCCCTCCCATAAATAGGTCGTTGCTGCCAGAACCTCTCAGAACCCTGCCTCTGATGCTGCCTTGGGCAGGAGCAGCACAGCCACATCCAGCCTGCCCTCTCCGCTGCAGAGAGCATCCCAGAGCAGCTCCGACTGGTTGGCTCACAAGGCTGCTATTGACCTTGGAGCAGACAGAGGCAAGAGTGATGCTGTTGACGAGTGCAGAGGAAGGAGGTAGAAGCCCTGGTTCTGACCCCAGCGCTGCCCTGGCTGTCATCATACTAAAATGTCATCTCCCTGGTCTTCAGCGTTTCATCTGTAAATGGAGGTTTGGTTTGAAGATTTCTAAGCCTTTGTCAATTCTACAGTATTAAAATAGATTGAGCAAACACAAGGAGGCTCAAGTACTCATCCTTGATAATCTTCACTTTCCAAGGGGGGAAGGAGTGTCATGACTAGTCCCAGGGTGGAGCCTGGGGCACCTTCCCCGCTGGAGCGCTTACTACTGGGTGGGATACCGACCCCCGCATGCACGTGTCCAACATTCACTGAAGCCTCAAATAAGCCTGGGAGGCCAGCGTTGTGCCCCACTGACAGTCAAAGAGACAGAGACTCTTAGTCGAAGTGGCTAGTCCCAGTTAGAAAGAGGGAGAATTATTTTTATTTTTTTGTGTGTGTATTTGAAAATCATCAATTTGAGAATTTTTATAGAGATCATTTTTAGATTGACTTTCAAATGTGCAATTTATTTTTTCCCTTTATTTATATATATTTGACATCAATTGTAATCCTCCTGATTCCCTACCACCATTTCACCAGTGCACCATCTTCACCTCAGTCCCCTGTGCTCCCGTCTTCCCTCAACCCTCTCCCTCCCTCGTCCCCACCAAGTGTCCCCAGTTTGTCCTTGTCTTTTTGTTTCTGTTGTGTTTGTATTATTATTGTTATTATTATTGTTCTTGTTCTTTTCCTTGATCTTTATTTGGTTCCCTTATATTCCTCCTAGGGGGGAAACCATCTGGAAGGGATTATGCTCAGCGAAATAAGTCAGAAGGCAAAAGGAGAATTATTTTTAGTTTCTCTGATTCCAATGCCCAGGCTGGTGCCACATGGACTGTCCCCTGGGGAGTCTGCAAAAGGAGATAGAGACTGTATTAGTTAGGATTCTCTAGAGAAACAAAACCAATAATTCTCTCTCTCTCTTTCTCAGAGGTTGACTTATAAGAGGACTCAGAGTGATGGAAGCTGAGTCATCCGTTCATCCAGGTACCAGCTGGAGGGCCGGGAAAGTCCAGGTTGTCACTCAGTCAAGTCCGAAGGTTTGAGAATCAGGGAGCTAATGGCGTCAGTCCCCCTAAGTCTGAAAACCTGAGAGCAGGAGCATCAGTGTTCCAGGGCAGGAGAAGATGGATGTCTCAGTTCAAGCAGAAAAGCCAAATTACCCCTCGCCATTCCCCCCTCAGTGGGGTGGGTGATGCCTGCCCACACCAGGGCCTGGAATTTTCTTTGCTCTGTCCAAAAACTCAACAGCTCGTCTCTTCCAGAGACACCCTTGCAAACACCCCCCAAGAAACTACTCTCTGGCCGTCTCTTAGCCCAGACCAGGGAGCACATGAAGTTAACCAGCACAGGACCCTGCAGACACACACATGCTCCTTCTCACACTAAAATAAATGCCATGATTACACCTCATGCTTCTCCGGTGGGTGCTCACTCACTTCATCTACTCATGTTTCTCTGAGGGGTATAGGATGACCCCCTACTGATGGAGGACAAGCAGGGGACATGGGAAGTTGGCTTGTCTGCAGGGCCTGCGCCCTGGCTGGCGACTTCCACCTGGGCTTCCTGCCGCTAGACCACAGTGCTAGGAAGGGGCACCCCAAGGCCCTCTGTCCTCTGGGAGCCAGTTGCCCAGGTCACAGCCAGGACAACCGCGGCAGAGTCAACACTTGACCACTCCACAATAATGACGGCCTCTCCCGCTTTCCACCCTTACTTGCTGCTCCCCACTCCCGTGTTGAACTGGATAATATCTGAGTCCCTCCAGGGGCTCACTCTGGTCCTGTGCCTCCACCCCGAATTCTGGCTCCAACCTTCTCTGGTCGCACGCGGGGACTCAGGATCTGGGAGGTATGTCAGCTCAGGGTCCGTGGCTCAAAGGGGTTGGACGCTGCACTATGGGGCTTCCGCAGCCACTGCAACAAGAGTTCGATCCCCGGCCAGGGAGGGGACCTACATGGCACAGCAGACCTCTCCTGCCTCACCCGCTGCTCCCCTCAGCAGTGTGTTTCAGTTGATCTGCCTGTTCTGCTCTCTGCTCTGTCTCTGGTGAATCCTCTCACCTCCCGCGACTCTGGCCTATACCCCAACTTCTGTGTGAGTAAATAAATAAAAGATCTTTAAAATAAAAAAAGATCTTTGATTGCTTCAATCCCCTCGGGCCTCAGGAAGGAAAGAAACCCCACGTGCAGTCTCAGGGATGCTCTTAAAGAGGCAGAGCTGTGTGGTGGCTCCAGACTTGAGGAGTTGGGCCTGTATGGCTGCTCCCTCACCCCTGCCCCCTCTCAGCCTCAGCCCTGTATGTACAGCACAGTGGCAGTGCTGGCAAGGACACTCTCACCTGACATCACCAACGGCTTCCTAGAAACTTCAGCTTAAGGGAAGCCATGTGGGAGAAGACCAGCTTCACCATGGCCAGTGGAAATAAACAGGAGTTAAGTTCCTACGGCACATTATTCAGGTACTGAACTATTGAACTGAATTATTCATGTATTGAAACACCTCCAATACCTCTAATATTACACAATCATTTGTATTCATTCATCTTTTTTTCCCCAAATTATTTATTTATTTATAATATAAAAAATTTTTGATTTACATATATTTGACATCAATTGTCATCCCCATGTATTCCCCATCACCGTATCACCAGTGCACCATCACCCCAGTCCCCCGTGCTCCCGTCTGCCCTTCACCCTCCCCCTCCCCTCCCCACCAGGTGTCCCCAGTCTGTCCTTGTCTTTTCATTTTCGGTTTTTGTTCGTTCTTCTTCTAACACTCTCACTCCTGTCTAGGTGGACGGTGGCTGAATTCATCTCGGCAGCTCAGGTTGCAAGACAGGACCACGCCTGGACAAGAAGCCTCTCTGCGATATGACCAAGACACCCCCACAACCCTCCTGTCCCTCTGTATCTGTGGGAGGAAGAATCGAAATCTCCCACATCTGCACGGTGAGAAGTGCAAACGTCATTCATGTCACCCCAGCCCGATTGGCTGATTTGATTTTATTTTCAAAATTATAATGAAATGATGTTAACAGAAATGAATTAATTGAGGACCTGCCGTTTCACCTTATGGGGTTATTTGGGGGATTAAATTAAATAAAACTTGTGCTTTGTTATTGCCATCACTAATGTACTGAGGTTTAAATGAAAAAAAAATATGTAAAAATGCAAGCACAGTGTCTGGCAAATAGGATCTCCCACTCCTGTCCCCCCACCAGTTAGTCTAGCCACATCATAGTCTCTAGACGGCACACGAGTTATATCCTATTGTCTCCCAAGAACCTCACACTGTCAAGAGTATATATAAGTTTGACGAAACAGAAAAGAAAGAGCAAAAAGAAAGGTTTGCAATTTAATATGTGTTTCAGATTAAAGAGGGGTCATTTGTTAAACAATAACCTTTTTGCTTCAGTCCACTAGTGACTCCATATAAAAGGACACGCAGTGTACTCATGTGCTGGAGAAACAGACTCTGTAGGCTCCTTCTCCGGATCTGGAATAGGAGTATGACAGCCCTAACTCTGGTAAGTTCACTCTGGTTTTGGGGTCTCAAATTCAGCTCCTGGCCTCTTGTCATAAGTCCTTCTGTGACCGGTATGAAGGAGGAGCCCCTCCCCCAAGACCCATCCAGAGACAGGACCCCAGAGGATGGGGAAGTGGGGCTGGGAACAGCCCATAGCAGTCAGTGCCCAAAAGAAAAAGCCTGGCCTTGTCTCCTCACACCTGCTGAGGCCCACCCCCATATAGCCCCTCCTTGGATACTGCCACTGCACCCCCCCACCCCGTGTCATGGCTGAGGGTGCTGAGTATTGGGAACCTCATGCTGCAGATTCATAGCAGGTCAAGGGCACAGTGCGAAAGCTACAAGTAAGATTAGATAAGTGCCTGACCGTTTATGAAGCACTTTTCCAGGGATGTCTTCACTTGGCCCTCATCACAGACCCCTGCGCTAGAAAGTTCTCACCCTCAGCAAGATGACCCAGGTCTGCCACGCATGTGAAGTCCTGTGACATCTGCAGCAGCAGAGAGATTGTGGAGAAGTTCCTTAGTTCATCTCTTTTGAAAGATCTCAGAGATTTCAATTCTTAAATATCTATTTTTTTAATCTTTGTGCCATCTCCAGTTTGAGGCAAAGGCCACGGTTCCTCATTTTGTAGACAAAGTAATCTAGGAAAAGGGATTTGACTAAGTTAAGATTCATACACAAACAGCTCACAGAATGTGCTTGGGTGTTTGTTTTGTTTACTTTCCAAGAATCATGGTGTTTCTCTAAAAATGAGGTGTTTTTGTTTGTTTTATGAAGATTTATTTATTTATGCATACAAGAACTGGGGTGTAGGCCAGAGGTGCGGAGGTGTGAGAGGAGTCACCAGAGACAGAGTGGGGAACAGAACAGGGAGATCTAGTGAAGTACACTGCTGAGGGGAGCAGCAGGGAGACAAAAGAGGTTTGCTGCACCATGTGGGTCAGCTTTCTGGCTGGGGATCGAACTCGTGCTGCAGTGGCTGCGGATGCTTAATAGTGCGCTGCTTAACCCACTGCGCCACCAGGGAGGCCCCTAAAAATGGAGTTTTATGATAGGACTTTCAGTGCTCTGGACACCCACTTCTCTTGACTTCTGAATGCCTAAATTCTTGTTCCAATGATGATTTGCTGCCCAAACCCCAAGGAAGCACAGGGGAGGAAACCCTCTTAGTGCCTTGGTTAAGCCTGGAAGTTAAACTGACAAGGACAGATTAACAAGAGAAAAGTAAATGCATGTTACTGAATATTTACATGTAACTCTGATCCTTCACAAGAGAATGAAGCCCAAAGAAGTTGCCAGAGTAGGAAGCGTTTGAACAAAGTCTTTTAGACAGAGGAACAATACATTTGTGAAGAATTAATCAGACGATGGGATTTGAGCTGGGGTAGAAAATGGTGAAGACGTAACAAGAAAGAGAAAGGGTAATTTAACACGGTCTCTTGTGCAGGCTTCACTACAAATTCCACCCCTGGTGAAAACAGTGTCTCCTCTCTCTGCATATAAAGGTTTCTCACAGGAGAGAGACACAGGGAAGGAGACAGGTGGAGGAGCTGGACTAGGAGTCCGGGTGTGTTGGTCTTGCTAGGAACACATGGCTCTATCCACTACTTGGATGTAAACATAATGCAAAATTTTCTGGGAACCCCCTCCCTGGTCTAGCAGGCCACAGAGCAAAGCCACCTTCACAGCCTCATCCTATAAGCAGGAATCTGATGCCTGAGGTAGAGCCAGTCTTTTCAGATTAAAAAAAAAAAAAAAAAAAGACAACAGTGAGGACCCAGCCTTTGCATCTCCGCAGCACATTCATTAGCAAGGCAAAAAGTAACTCGTGTGCAGCCCTCTACAGGCAGCATAACTCCAGGTGTGGCCAACTTCAAACTAGAAGAAAACACGACATTCTTAATATCAGTGGTTCTTGGGCCCTACCTATAGAAACTAAATTCAAGCATGTGTTTACTCAATGGCTAACAGAATAAAATGCGTCAGAATGCTTCCCGGGTCAAAGCCCCACTTTATCTAATAAACTCTTTGTTTAACTACTGTTGCGGTTGTACTTTCAGTTAACAAAAAGAATAACGTAGCTGGATTCTGTTAGATGAGCCAGTTGCATCAGCCAAAGTGACATCAGAACTGATAGCACAACATGGAGGTGTTAGCAAGCAGACGAGGGGCACCCTGGGACCCCCAAACTTGTGTGTTCTGAAGGGTTCCTGCCATCCGTGCATACAAAGACAGAGCATTCTAGCATGAAAGAAATGTAATAGATGAATGTGCACAGAGAAAGAAGGATAATAGTTTCCCAGTGAAACCCCCAAAGTTACCCATCCCCTTGTGGGTAAATTCCCAGCCAAACAGGGTTGCCCCAAACTTTTGAGGCCCAAAAGCTTGCAGCAAGTCTAAGGCACCTTGTGGGGTCAGGGGCAGAAGCATAAGAAAGTGTCAAAAGGTCTGGGCAAGTCTGGGACATAAGAAGCAAAATCAAGTTACAGATCAAGGTAATGGCTGCCATGGCCAGTCTCCCTTTGGGTCTCAAACCCCCAGGCACCCCAAGTCCCTGGTGCAAGTCCAAGCTGTCTCTCTCTTGCATCCCCTCATGTGTGTCTTTCCAAGTGTCTCCCCTTGTTACAGGGCAACCCTAATATAAAATGGGTTTGCCTGACTGGGTCCTCACCCGCGCGCTCGAACGGCACTTATAATGCCCCAACTGCAGGCACACACAACAAAGGTTAA